>CM024766.1:75655205-75794982 GCA_014218235.1 Colocasia esculenta
TCCCTCTTGGTCAGCAAACCATCGTGGTCGACCAAGTCAAATCCTTTAGCCATAAACCCCCAGAAGGTCGGCTAAAACCTCCTCTTGGTCAGCAAACCGTCCAGGTCGACCAAGTCAAACCCTTAGCCAAACCCCCAGAAGGTCGGCTAAAACTCCTTCTTGGTCAGCAAACCATCCAGGTCGACCAAGTCAAACCCTTAGCCAATAAACCCCCAGAAGGTCGGCTAAAAACACCTTCTTGGTCAGCAAACCGTCCAGGTCGACCAAGTCAACCCTATAGCCATAAACCCCCAGAAGGTCGGCTAAAACTCCTTCTTGGTCAGCAAACCATTCAGGTCGACCAAGTCAAACCCTTTAGCCAATAAACCCCCAGAAGGTCGGCTAAAACCTCCTTCTTGGTCAGCAAACCGTCCAGGTCGACCAAGTCAATCCCTTAGCCAATAAACCCCCAGAAGGTCGGCTAAGACCTCCTCCTTGGTCAGCAAACCGTCCAGGTCGACCAAGTCAATCCCATAGCCATAAACCCCCAGAAGGTCGGCTAAAACTCCTTCTTGGTCAGCAAACCATCGAGGTCGACCAAGTTAATCTTTTAGCCAACAAACCCCCAGAAGGTCGGCTAAAACCTCCCTCTTGGTCAGCAAACCATCCAGGTCGACCAAGTCAAATCCCCTAGCCAAGGTTCCTCAACTCGC
The DNA here is from genome assembly GCA_014218235.1 of Colocasia esculenta. NCBI lineage: Eukaryota > Viridiplantae > Streptophyta > Magnoliopsida > Alismatales > Araceae > Colocasia > Colocasia esculenta. The sequence goes on from CM024766.1 coordinate 75,655,898, forward strand.
TTCGGATTCCAAAAAAAAAAGAAAAAGAAATGGGACTAAAAATAGAGATGTCCCAGCGGACTTGGTCGCTCCCCAAAAGGGTGCCCAAGGGTAAAAATGCCCAAAATCCAGCTGAGGTGAAAACCCGAAAGGGCGCCTCAGGCAAAAATGGATAACCCCTCAACGTGAAACCAAAGGACGCGTTGGAAAAAGCTAGAGGGGGCTGGCTTCTGGGAAAACCGGAAGGGCGCAGGAGTCGGTAAAAAAAAATAATCATCAAATCAAAATCAAAATCAAATCGTTACTTATCAAGACATGTGCCGCCGCACAGCCAGCAAACAAAATGCTAGGTCCGTGCCTCTATTCTGCTTGATAAGAGAATCAAATGGTGGATCAAGCCATCCCTTTTGACCAATAACCTCTGCGGTCGGTCAAACCAAAACCTTAGCCAGCAAACCCCAAGAAGGTAGGCTATCCCCCTTTGACCAACAAACCTCCATGGTCGGTCAAAACCTAAAACCTTAGCCAGAAAACCCCAAGAAGGTAGGCTATCCCTTTTGACCAACAAACCTCTGTGGTCGGTCAAAACCTAAAACCTTAGCCAGAAAACACAAGAACCCCAAGAGGTAGGCTATCCCTTTTGACCAACAACCTCTGTGTCGGTCAAACCCTAAACCTTAGCCAGCAAATCCCAAGAAGATAGGCTATCCCTTTGACCAGTCAAACCTCCGTGGTCGGTCAAACCAAAACCCTTTAGCCACAAACCGGAGTGGTAGGCTAACCGAAATTTCTTTAGCCAGCAAACCGCAATGGCGGGGCTAAATCCGAATGGGAAATCCCGTGACCAATTGCCCCAGGGTCCGGCCCCGGCCCCAGCAAAAAAGAAAAGAAAAAAGGGGGACTAAAAATAGAGATGTCCCGGCAGACTTGATCATCCTCCAAAAAGGGGATGTTCACGGGCAAGAAGGCCTCACACCCAGCCGAGGTGAAAACCCGAAAGGGCGCCTCGGGCAAAAATGGGTAACCCCTCAGTGTGAAAACCCGAAAGGGCGCACTGGAAAAAGCTAGAGGGGGTCATCCCCGAGAAAAACCCGAAAGGGCGCTTGGGATGGTAATATGAAAAAAAATCATCATCAAATCAAAGTTGGGTTGCTGGACAAAGCCCCGAGAAGGCCGACCCCGGCACCCGAAATGTTGCATCAGATCTTGAGGAATGCCACAAATGCAAAATTCAAGCGAAAGATGCCGAGAGCAAGCCCTGGGAAAAGCCAATAAAGCAAATCTCAGGAAGCAGAAATACAAAATCAAGGTCGAGGAGCAAAGCCAGAAAAGGCAAGCCTCCCCGACTAAGAATCAAACTCAGGTTGCTGAACAAAGCCCCGAGAAGGCCAGCCCCAGCACCCGAAATGTTGCATCAGATCTGGAAGAATGCCAGAAATGCAACATCCAAAAGACGTCCCTCGAACCTACCGGTCCGAGAACCGAGTGGAGCGCAGGACAAGTTAAGCCAAGAAACACGGCGTCCAAAAGGAGGAGTCCCAAATAAGGCCCTCAAAAGGTTACTTAAATGCAGACGAAGTTGCAACAGTGTCAAAAGAAAGGCATTGGCAGTAACCTAAAGTTTGTCATTCCTTGAAACAAGGTGCCCGAGACAAGCCCTCGGGGTAGCTGATGAAATATATACATCGGCTGAAAGCAAAAAGGGACGAGAGGAACTATGGAGCCCCCTCCCTCTCACGAAGAGGCGTGGGGTCCTCCCCGGAGATCCGCCAGACTCGCCTGAAGAGCCAATAGCCTGGTCTGGGAATCCGCAAACTCCTGTTCCAAGGCGGTCGCCGCTGCCTCGGCCTCCGCCGCCCCCTCGGTCAGCGCCTGGTATGCGGCCTGACGATCGGCAAGACACTTCGAGGCCTCCTCAATCGTCCGCTGGAAGCCAATGATATCAGCATGGCATTGAGCGCAACCTGCCCTCAAGGTCTCGACGCGGCTGAGCACGTCCCCTCTCTGTGAGCGAAGAGCCTCGAATCTTTGCTCTTCTAGAGTAACCTCTGCCGAGAGCTCCTGGATCTTGAGGCGGGTCGCCTCCTGGCATCGCTGCTGCACCTCGTCCCAAACAGCGTCAATGGCCGCCATCCAAGGGTCTCGTGGGAAGCCCATCAAGTGATAGGCTGGGTATTCCGGTAAAGGAACCCCCGCACCCTTTCAAGGCATGGGGGGCTACTCTCCTCCATGGCAGACCGCACAAGCCCCATCAAGGTCTCCAGTACGCCGCCCTTGTCCACCATCTGGATGCTTTGAGGCTCACTCGGCCAAAGAACGCGTGGCTCGGGAACGGAGCAGGCCTCACAGGTGATGCTGCGGCGAAAGGTGGCAGGGGCACATCGCCGCCAGCGGCTGTCAAGGTAGATGAATGTCAGCACGGCGCAGGAGCAACGGGGCTACGACCAAAGAAAAGATAAGGGGAGCAGAAATACCTGTCAAAGACTCGCCGGCCACTGAAAGAAGTGGAGCCGTCACGGCACCATGAGGGGCCCCCTACCCGGCCTAAGTCGCAGCCGAAGAAAAGACGGCCACTGAAGGACCCATCTCCATCATTTCCGCCACAATCTCGGCGCCGCCTGCAAAAAGGATGAACGCGCGCGTCAAGTGGGATACTCCCCTTCGCCCCGGCGAAACCTAGGATGAGCAATAAAAGAAGTCCGCCCTTGGGCAAAAGCCCGTACCATCGTCTTCCCCAACTGCCCTCTCTAGAACTTCACCCTCCTCCCGCGGGGACCTGACGGGGAGCGCAGCCGGGGAGGTATCGTCACTGCAAGAGGAAAATGAAGTCATCTATCGCTTCCTCAAGAAAAAAAAAAAAAAGAGGAGGAAGAGGTGCAAAGGCGGTGTGGCGACTAAATGAAAGAACCAGGAGGTATTTACTCGCGCAATGCAAAGCCCGCGGCAAAGTTCCTCCCTCGAGCAGCCCGGGGCAAAGTCCGAGAAATCAGGTAGCTCACCCCCGAGGCCGGAGACCAATAGACTATGAATCTCCTGAAGCGAAGGTGTCGACACTGCCCGATGCGAGGTGCCTTCGCCAGCGGACACCTCCCCCGGCAAGTACCCTGAGGAAGGAAATGAAGCGGTCAGATGTTCAAGCTCATAGCTATAACAGTGCGCCCAGGGCAAAGGAGGCAAAGGCACATATATATATATGTATGTGTACATGTGTGCGCTTGCCGCTCGCTCACCTGGTTCAGGTGGGGACGCCTGTGGAAGCCCCGTCGTGTCTGGGGACGGCATCCCATCAAACGTGGGATTGTAATTGTCCTCGGCAGGAGGGGTAGGGCCCTCGCGCGGCGTCGCCCCGGCCACCTCCTCGCTCCCCGGAGTTTGCAAAGCTGCAGGAAGAGCGACAGCAAAATGAGAATCCCGATCAAAGAGGAAAGGAAAGAGGGGAGAAAAAACTCCCCCGTCTGGCGAAACAAAAGGCTAGGCCCACCTCCTCCAACCGAAACGGAAGGCTCGGGGGTCCCCTCCTGAGCGCCGGCGGCGAGGAGCCGGTTTCCCTGCTCGCACGTCGCTTCCGACTGCGTGAAGTGTGGGCTTCGGCAGCGCCGCCAAAGGAATAAAACTCTCTCTGCTCAATCCAGAAGCAAGGGAAGCCCAGTCAAAAAAAAAGAAGGGGGGGAAGAAATGAGGGGAGAGAAAAGAAGAAAAGCACAAACAGGCAACAACTACAATGGACAACGTACCGGTTGGCGCCTGGGAAAAGGGTGGCGGAAGCACCACCCGATCGAAAGGGACCTTCACAGCCTTTCCTGCCTCGACAATGGCATCCCAGAAATGCTGCAAGGTGGTCCCGTTCTCGATCCAGTAATAAACTCCCTTGGGCCGACGCAAGCAATTGAATGCAGAGATGTCGCTCCCAAGCTCCCGACACATCATGAGGAATAAAAGCAGAAAGTGCCGTGTCTACTTGGTACCCACAGTCCAGCAAGAAGTGGCGCCACCAAAAGTAGACGAGGGGCGGCCCTCCGCTACCCCGAGAAGTCGTCGAACTGCCCTCGGGACGCGCCAGGGGCTCTAAAGCCTCGACGCGAGCTTTGCGTTCCGCTGGATCGGTGACCTGTGCCTTCGCTCGACGGCGGCCCACAGTCGAGACTTTCCCAACAAGCGCCGGGAACTCCTGCCGGAGAAACTTCGACGTGATCGAAGAGATGGAGGCGCCCGCTCGGGACAAGTAAGCGCCCTCCGCCGCCTTCACCGCATCGGCATGTTCCCGGAACGCCTTATTATGTCGGGTCCACCACCGGCATATAATATATCCACGCGACCATCCCGCCGCTGCTCGGGGATGAAGAACTCCTGAGATGGGTCGCGTCTGATAAAAAAGCACCACCAGCTGGAAGCCACAAGATGCCGATCCAGGCCCCTATATGTTCTGTCAGGGAGCACAAAATCGGCATTGGGAGGTACAGCCTGATCGTACCCAAAGTTGCGTGCGAAGCGGTGTGGAAAGTATGGCTCCATAAACAAAGACCCCCCTTTACGGAAGAGCAAAATGCCGGGGCGAATGCACCAGAGCCACTCCCTGCGGAAAGATGCGCTCGGCGCCGGATTGTGAGGGAGGCGGTAAATTCGCCCTCCCCGCTCTCCTCGACGTAAGGGCGGAAATCGCGTGAGCAGCAAGCGTGGTCAAGTCCCGACTGCCCCACCGATGGCACAAAGGAAAGCCGTCGGCGCGCCTCTTCTAATTGTCGCTGGTGTCCTGCTCCGGGCGATTCCGGAACATAAAGAGGAGCGGCATGGAAGGATTCTCCAGGCTGACATTGTGGCATAGCTCGGGCAAAAGAAGACCAGCCCAGGCACTCAAGTAGTGCGTCGGTAAGACGATGCTTTTGTCGCGAGGGGAAGGGCTCGCTGTCATTCCCCCAAGCCATGAAAAATATTAGCCAGCGCCGCCGGGGCCAGAGCAAGCTGCACACCGCTAGCCAGGAGCAAGCCGGATAAATGACCTCCGGCCTGATGTTTCCCTCCTCCCCGAACGGGACGACGAAGGTGCTCAACCAGTACGCCAGGTACGCTGCCAAATAAGTCCGGTCGGAAAGCTGCCTGGGATTCCAGCCACGACCCTGAGGCGCGTAGAGATACTTCACGTTGCTCTCCAAGGTGACTGACAACTGCAAATAATATCGGTGGGGTCGTAGCTCTCGCTGGCAAACTCCTTGTGAAAGCAGAAAGGCCCGTTGTAGAAAAAGCGGAGCCAAGCATCACAGCTCACCCTCACAGTCCCTTTGGAAGCGCTGGGGCATTCATCTCTACCACACCGGGCCAGATCCCGCCAGACTTTCATTAAATAGCGGAAGCTGTGGGAAAAAATGTAAGCCGGTGCCGGTGGACTGGTCCCGAAGGAGGTCATTAAAACACACCTCCTCATAAAACTGGCCAGAGATCGGGAGACCAGAGATTCTGTGCAAAGCCCAAAGATCGAGGCATGTCTCCCCGTCCGCTACGCAGAAAGTGTTGAATCTCCAGTTGAACTGCTCCACCAGGGCCTGCAGCAGCCCAGGATGGCACGGATAGCTGTAAAGAGCAGCAACAACAGCATGAAGAATGCCAACCTGAGACAGCAGTGGATGGTAATGATAAAGAATGCCCATCAACCACTCTGTTGCGCCGAAGCGGAAGCGGTGAGACGAAATGACGGACCACCGGTCATACCAGCCAGCGGCCTCCTTACTCATAATCCGGTCCAAGAAACATGACCGGTCATAGCCCTCCGATACAAACTCGGGGCCGGAAGGTAGCGGGATATGCCCAGTGAAGGTAGGACCGGTCTTGGGCAACCCGTGTACTTCCCACAAACCCTGTGCAAGCATGAGCCCTGACCCGTTAACGGGTTCCGCGCCAAAAAGCCCCAGTTGGCTCGTTTCTGAAAATGCGCCTGGGCAGTGTAGTCGATGGGAAAGCTGGGGTAGTGAAAGCCGCAAGTCCCCATCATGCTGTCGCGGCCGACCAGAATAGCTCGCTCCACTGAACTCGCTCGGATAGAAGGAGTCCGTCGGGGCCCTCCCAGTTGACCGGAACAAAACTCTGGATGAAGGGGAACAAATGCTCGTCCAGCGGAAAATGCCGGGATAATCACCGCCTCTCCGGTAGCGGTACCCCCGCTCGGTCCGGTCCACCCGGCGCATGTCCACGACGCCCTCAAGCGGCGACGACTCCTCCAAAGGCCCGAGAGCGCATACCTTGACACCCTTGTCGAGTCACTCCGGGCGTCCTCCTCACCGGGGGGGAAAGGGTGAAATACGGCATCGGATCCCCCGTTCGTTGCACATCATCCTCTGAGCGACGCGATGCCCGCTACTCTCCCCACGATGCTTGGTGGAACGAGGCATCGTCAATCCTGCCAAACGAATTGTCCGAGCGTCAGGTGAAAGAACGTCGCAACAAGGCAGAAGGAGACAACTGCGAAAGAAAAGATGTATCTCGAAGGCACCACGGATACCCGCCACGTCTTCGTCTCCGACGGATATCCCGCGGGGGCATTTGTTGAACCCAAAAATATCGGGGCTTAAACAAACCCCGGGCGACAAATACGCCCTAGGGGAACCGGGAACAAACTCCCGATACTCCCCCACGCGGACATCGGGAACAAATGAGCCCGAGTGCTCGCGTCAATCCGGAGTGGCCCGGAAGCGGGGTGCCCGAGAAGTTCGTCGACGGCGAAGAATACGTACTCCGGATGCCAAAAATTCCGTGTCTGGATCAACGTTCGAAGCCGCGCCTGAAGCCGAAGGGTTCGGAGAAGTCAAATGCACGCGCCTCCAGAAAACGGAGACAAACGCACGTGAGACGGCCGGAGAAGCACAAGCGGCGCACGTGTGCACGTGCGCGGCACGGCCGTCAACCAACGAACCACGCACGGGAGGCCCACAGAGCTCTCTCCCGAGAAGAACCGGAGGAAATGGCCAGTAAGGGTGGAGGCCCACCCTATTTATAGGGGGGGCCAAGCGGTGGCACCCCCCGCCGGTTAGGCGGGGTGCGCACCCCCGCCGGTTCGGCAGGGGGCGCACCCCCGCCGTTTGGCGGGGGCCGCACCCCCGCCGGTTCAGCGGCGGCCGCACCCCCGCCGGTTCAGGCGGGGGGGCCGCACCCCCGCCGGTCCAGCGGGGGCGCTCCCCCGCCAGGCCGGCGGGGGCCGCACCCCCGCCGGTTCAGGCAGGGGCCGCCCCCCGCCAGTCCAGCGGGGTGTGCACCCTCCGCCGGTTCGAGGGGAGCACCCCCGTCGGGCAGGCCCCAGACTGGCGGCCCCTCCGCCAGTCAACAACACCTCCGCCGGTTCGCACCGGCCTCGACGCCGTGCACGCGAACCCCCGCCGGGAGGTTACCCCCGCCGGTATGACCCCCGCAAACCCTATAAATAGGGGGGCATACCCCCATTTGAAAAACCCCCCGGCTTCCACCCAAGAACGCTCCCGACACGCCGATTCGGCCTAAACGCGCCATCTCCGGCCCAAGCTTCCGAGTCTGCCCGTGCCCAGAGCGTGATCCGTGCGTGAGCTTAAATAGGCCGCACGTGCTGAAGAGCAATCTTTGGCGCCCGTTGGTGTTCCGTTCTCAGCGTTCGGGCTGCATTGCGCCACGTCCGCAGGAGGACGCCACAGGTTGTCACACGGCTCTCAGTGTTTGCACTTAAGTCCTCCGGTGTCATGAAACGACACACGTCGAGGCATGTGTTTAAGTCCTCCGGTGTCATAAAACGACACACGTCGAGGCACATGTGTTTAAGTCCTCTGGTGTCATGAAACGACACACGTCGAGGCACATGTGTTTAAGTCCTCCGGTGTCATAAAACGACACACGTCGAGGCATATGTGTTTAAGTCCTCCGGTGTCATAAAACGACACACGTCGAGGCACATGTGTTTAAGTCCTCCGGTGTCATGAAACGACACACGTCGAGGCATGTGTTTAAGTCCTCCGGTGTCAAAAACGACACACTCGAGGCACATGTGTTTAAGTCCTCCGGTGTCATAAAACGACACACGTAGAGGCACATGTGTTTAAGTCCTCCGGTGTCATAAAACGGCACACGTCGAGGCATGTCACCGGGCGGAGGCACAAACACCCTGTCACGGACATTGATGTATTTCCCATACCGTGTAACGTCCGACGGAGGAACAAACACCCTGTCGTTGACGCTCATGTACACGAAATACTTGTAATCGCCCAGTGGAGGTACAAAACCCCACTAAAAGCACCAATGTAAATGTCATAAATATAAATGGCATGAGCATGCTTGAATAAAATTGTGGAAATTTATTTGTCATCTGCCTTTTCTTCTTTAAAGTTCAGCATACGGTCTTTTAATAAACATTACGCATTCGAAGGTATTCGAGTGTTATACTCGATGTAAATGAAACATCGACTTCGGTCGGTGGGGAACGGTCCAGTACACGACCACTACAATCACCCTGAACGCGAGCGCACGCGGAAAATAAATGAAATGAAATTCGAGGGTATCAGGATTCGCACCCAATACTCCTCGTAAAACAAATCTTTGTCTGTTTCCCGTAAACAGTCTGGCATGCCCAAAATTCGTCATTTCAAAAAAGAAGTGAGGAATGAAATAAATAAAATAAATAAAATGAAGAAAGAAAATCTGCGTTCCAACAGTAATATATCCTACTCATTGACTAACTTACAAATATTTCCTACTTTCATTTATATATTGTGTGGTTCTAGTGCAATTTGGCTAACTAGTAGGATCAGATAATCCCTATGAAGCCTATGACTTTGTGAGTATCATCTATCTACTTTTGCAAGTGAGGACTCATGAGTGAGAGCGCCCTTCTCAAACAGGATCTTAGAGGACGGCAGTGCACATAAGTAGACCTTACTGTACTTTTGCCGAGTTATGCCCCCATAGGATATGAACTTTTCTTTGTTCTTGTACTATTGAATGGGAATTTGTAATAAGCATGTACTGTAATTAATTTCCTACGATGGCTATTTTAGTTATTTGTTCATATCTCTAGACCGTCAACTTAACCTTCCGCGCCCCGTGCTCTAGGTGGCGGATTAGGATATGGGCCTTTCAACACAACAAGCATGCCACTATAAGGCTATAACAAAGTGGAGTAACATAGGGTTCCCCAATCTAAGACCTTTCCTACCAAGGAAGCACGTAGAGGGCCACCACACCCAATGCACTGATCCCTCCATCCATCTCTCATCAAGCGCTAGAAGATTATAGTTTGAAAGAAAGTCCCATCTCACTCACTCTATCATATGCCTCCTCACATCCAATTTGATGACCAACCATCTCTTTACCTGTATCTGACTGTTGAACTCCATGAGTTTACAATAGACATTTGAATAAAGAAAATGTCCAAAGAGAAACTTTTACACAAATCCAATTTCTGTTTTAAGAAATATTGGATCTTAGTCTTTTATTAAGTTAAAAGAAAATGACTTATTACAAAAGATCAACTTCACTCCTCTTAGAAGGACAATACAAGATCAACTTCTTCTTTCAGAGACAGAAGATCAAAACTTCTCCAAGGGCTTGCCTTCGCATGAGGTGAACCAAGAATGACCCTTGGTAAAATGGCCAAAGGGTCAATTTACAGGGGGTAAAAACCAACCCCAAAGAAGAAATCCCCCTCCAGGTAAGAGTACCCGGAGGACCCCTACCTCCGGGCCAGGTACCTCCAGGTATGGATCCATACCCGGAGGTAGGGGACCTCCGAGTGTGAATACCCGGAGATAGGGGACCTATGGGTGTGAATATGAAACATGGGGGGACCTCTGGGTACTCCCACCCGGAGGTGGGGGCACCTCCGGGTATGAATACCTGGAGGTACCCACCTCCGAGTATAAAACCTGGAGGTCCTCACCTCCAGGCAAGAAATACTCGGAGGGAGGTCCCCTCCAAGCTTACAAAGGGTGCTTCCAGGCATTCCCCTATAAATACCTCTCCGACCAAGGAGAGACAGAGAGTTTTAGGGGAGAAGGGTTTTTGACGAGTTTGCGACGTGAAGAACTTCAAAGGTGTTAGGCGATACGAGAAGGTCGTCTCCTTCAAATGTGAAATATTTATGTGTATTTCATCCATGTGGAGACCATGTGTTCGTGAAATGTTCATATGTTTATACCTCCATGTGGAGACCATGTGGTTCTTACCACATGTGTTCGTGAAGACCTTATGTTCGTTATATGTGCATATGTTCATACCTCCGTATGGACATCATGTGAAATATGTTCACATGGGCATGACACATGCATGTGAATATATCGTTATCAAGTGTTCAAAAGAGTGAAGATGTTTTATCAAAACTCCTAAACAAAAAAAGGGGGAGAATGCTCAAATGTCTATCATATTTCATGTTGTCAAACAAGTTAAAATATCCCATCTAAATGGGAACCCACAATTAAGAATTCACATTCTAAAATAAATGGGCTTGAACAACATCCAAATCACTCAAAACTCATATAAAGCATAGTTTGCACATGTCCTTGTCATTATGAAATATGGATCTCGACATTATTATCAAAGGTATTCGGATTCAATCCGATGTAAATAAATATCGGTTCACACAGATGGAGAAAGGGTCCAGCACATAAAACCCAAATTACTTGATAAAAATAAATGCGCAGAATAAATAAATTAAATAAGATTGCAATTGTCCAATAAATGGACAGACAAATTGCAAGACGCATAAATCCTGGCATCAAGCGAGCTTTAAATTTGTCTGTTGAACAGGCTGGCATGCCCACGCATATAAAAAGAAAAGAAAACACCAATACCGTAAAACCATATATATATCCTGCTTTATATGGGTTTTTGTAAGGGGGAAATTCCGTGTGTTCCACACTGACCACACATGTACTCATGAGCTACGAATAACTTATCCTGGATCCATCTCCAACCCACGAAAGTGCGCAGGATCAGATAGATGACCTTGTCTATTACATTTCAGCATGATTCCAGCATCTCAGTGATGAACCTGTGGACCTCAGCAAGTAGGCAACAGGTTTACAAGTCTGCAGTACTGTCATTCATCATGCCCCTCCTTTCTAAGGAAATAAGCATCAAGAATGTCTTGCCTCCTACAGTCTTCCTCTGTGAATAGTTTCAAGTATGTAGTGCTCCTAGATATCTCTAAGGAAGAAAGACATAATTTTGCAAATGGTCGACCCCAAAGATAAAATGCTAAACTGCAACAACATCTTGATAATTCATTTTGTTCCCATTTTCTCAGATGGTTTCTTTTGGAATAAATCATCCATGGGTCGCCTTTCTTGCGCATTCAACAAACTTAAATATTGAAGAAAAAATCACTTGAGATAAGCATGCCAAATTTCCTAATCAATTCCCAACTCAGAGATAAAATAGTTTAACACTTTTCAGGATATGGCTATGGCATACCTTAGCTCGCAACGTTTCTACATCTGCTTTTAGAATCCTATTATTTACAGCAGCTTCACTGAACTTCTGGTTTATCTCAGTAAGACGTTTTAATAGGGATGAATTCTCAACTCTCAATTGAGACACCTGCTTATAGAAACGCAAGAATAGTAAGGAAAATTTCCAAATGGTTCCTTGCAATATAAAACAGAAGAATGCTAGCTACAGATAGAAACCTGTGCCTCAAGTTCAGTCAGATGTGCTTGTTTCCTTTTTCTAGATCGCCTTGCAGACTCTCGGTTTGACAGCATCCTGAGTAAGGATCACATTGTTAAAACATTACTAGAACATCATTTTACATTCTAGAAGCTAGCCATATGCAAGCTTGCAGAAGCACGTAAATGATGCACATAAGCTTCAAAGACAAATCTTTACTTAGTATGTAATGTCAAAGAGTAATCTTTTTTAATTCAATCAGCATGTCAAACGACAAGATGCAGAGGTGTCTATGAAAAAGAAAAGGAAACAATGTTGTGCAAATAAAATTGCACACCAGAATAAACAAAAATAAGTTGCTCAAGTTTTATCTTTGCTTGCTATTGAACATACACATCACATTGAGTTTGGAGGGGCTATAATCAGTTTAGGTGCATTATCAACTTAAACAGGGTTGTAAGTGGAGGGTGGGAATATTAGTTGTGGTGTATAGGTTTTGGGGCGGTTGGGGGTGTTTTCCTGGGGTTGCACGAGTGCATTGGTTTTCCTTTCTTCGCTCCCCTGGAGGACTCTGGTTTGACATCTTTTGTTTTGGGGGAGTTATTTGGGAGCTCTCCCCTTCTCATGTACAGTTTTTTATCCTTTTTATAATACAACTGGTACTATCCACGTTCAAAAAAAACAACTTTAACAGGGTTGTGAAACAACTGAGAAAATTCATGAGAAATAAGGCATAGAGTGATCAGCATCATTAAGAGAAGTATAGCATTTACTTCTAAGTCTTTCATGTACAAATATAATGGATATTAGCAATGTGGGGATGAGTGGGGTGTTGTGTTGTGTGTTTTGATGATGGCATAATGTGTTTCAATGATGACACATTGATAACTAAACTCAATTGTCTGAACATGCTTATCTGTGTTGGCAAGTCGACTTGTCAACTGATAGAAGTCGACTTGTGTTTCAACACCTTCCAACATGTTCTGTGAAGAAGTTGGAGTTCACAGAAGTCGACTTCCTCTAAATGAAAAGTCGACTTGTGAACTCATGAACTTTTATAACTTGTTCTGTGAAGGTTTTGTTTCAAGAAGTAGACTTATTTAAAGACAAGAGTCAACTTCTGTAAACAAACAAGTCGACTTGCTCATCTGTTCTACTCATTTGATGTCCAGTGTTGTGTTGACACCACAGTTGAGAGTCTTGATGTGTGTCGACACCTTGACAAAAGTGTGTTGACACATACTTAGTGTGTGTCAACCTGTGTCTCCTGTTCACATGTTTTTTTCACATTAATCAATGGTTGACTTGATTATTTATTCTCCAATCGATTAACTTGGTTATTTGTGTTCAGCAATCGATTGGCTTATGTCCACATATTGATTGGCTGCCTGTTCAGCAATCGATTGGCTTATGTTCACATGCTATTTTCATTTTTCACATTAATTGATTCGCTATATGGTTTGCTGCAGGAAAGTCCACCAGTTCAAGTTGAGTTTAAGACCAATTCAACCTGTTTTGACTGAGTCAGACCAGATGCCACTCTGTTGCTATCTAAAGCGTGTGGTTCACACCCACATGGATGGCGTGGCAAGAGTATAGACAAAAGTGCACACATGAGTATTAAGAGGAGGGAACCTAGTACGTGAACGGAAACCTAGAAGCTTCAAAAGCCCCTTTAAATAGCCCATCTCGGAATAGACGATGGTGGCCATTTTTTTTTTTGCAGAGGACACAAGACAAAGGCCATCTGAGAAGAAGAGAGAAGAGCTATCTGCGCGGAAAGAGCAGAGACGAGAGCAGCAACCATTGGCATGGAAAGAGCAACAACAAGAGAAAAGGATATCTGCGTGGAAGGATGAAAGAGAAAAGGCAAGGGAAAAGAATATCTGCGTGGAAGGATACAAGAGCAGACACGTGAGCAGAGGCGCAAAAGCCACGAAGGGAGCAATTAAAGAAGATCGAATATGATCGGCGGATGATGCAGTGAAGCACCAATTGAAGAGAACGTCATCGAATTGAACATCCAATCTACCTATCTAAACCACAATTTCTTTCGAATTGTTCATCTAGAGTCAATCTGTATGTGCAGTGTGATCTGTGCAGTGTTGCATACATATCAAAGTGTTCTATGTAATTGATCTAGTTTCTGTATGGTGTGTTTGCAGTGCAGACCATGTGTTTGTTACTGTGTGTGTTTGTATAAGATCTCATCTTAGCCGGAGGGTTTGATCTATGTCAGATTGTTTATCGAGTTTGTATGTGTGTGGTCTGAGCATTAGTGCTTATGTGTGTGTTTGTGTCTCAGTATGAGATAGTGTGTGGTTGTCCTCACTGTGTGAGGGATGGACGTAGGATGTATGATGTGAGACGGGAAGGGGGAAAGAGGTCGAGGGGGAGAGAAGGAGAGAGGGTCGCCAGAGAAAGAAAAGGGAGGAGGGCCAGAATCCACCGGAGGAGGGGAAGGGAGAAGGGGAACAGGGGCGCACCCCTGAAAGGAGAAGACACTAAGCCATTTCTTTTTTCTTCAAAAGCGTTCATTGCCCAAACGTGGGGGGGTTACATGTATTTAAAGACCCACATGGCCCTTCTCCTACCAAGGGCCCAAAAGACCAAAATACCCCTTTCTAAATATATAAAATTTTAAAAGAGAAAATTACATCAAGTGGGTCTCTAATAGGCCAAACAAAATAAACAAATGGCTCATGGATCTTTTAGTGCAGTTTTTCGATTCCCATCATTCTCCCCCGGTTCGAAAAAAGTGAATTTCATCTACGGAGAGATGAGGGAAGAAACGAATCTAGCTAATATCATGAAAGCCTCTTGGACCAAAGTGTAGAGAAGAATTGCGTTGCTAAACGGGTAGTGCGCCTCAATATCGCTCCAAATATGATCAAAGTCATACAGGCCGGTAGCATCCACAATGGGCTTCGACCGGTCAACCACAATCTCCTCTGTCATTAACTCATGCTTCTCTACAGGGACGTCTTCATCTGCTTCAGACAACTCCGATTCAGTCTGTCTATAGTACTCATCTTCTAGTGCGGTATCAACTAGATAATGTATTTCTTTCATTTGTTCTTCATACTCCTCAATCAGCGTCGGGTCGGCCACATGATGCACTTCTTTAAGTTGTTCTTCATTCTCATCCTCACGTGTTGGGTCGGTCTTGTAAACAATCCTTTGTAGAGTAGTAGCAAGCATGTCGAAGATGTCACGTAATTGGCGAAAGTCATTTTTGAAAGCTATCCAATCAGGATCTTCAGACAATCTCCAACAGGGACTTGGGTAGTCAGTAGTCATCATTGGAGGTGTCGACAACGTTTATAAAAGACTTGTAGAGATAGCATGTAAAACGATGCTTGTCGTCGATGTCAGCACACTGATCAAGTTGGCGTCGCTGCGAGGAAGACACTGGCGCAAACGGCACGAAAAACATAACACAGATGAGACTAGTGTGCTGGCGATGAGATAACTGCCTTAGTGCACCGCCGTGCACTGTAGCGGACCGGATGGGGGGGAACCGTTTGACCTGGCCCCTTAAAGGGGTCTGGCTTCCTCGTTCGTCCTCTCCTCTAACCCTTGCGCAGGAGGAGTCAGAGAGAGGAAAAGAAGGGCAGTCGTCGCGGCTCCAACGGCGGGGAAGGCGGTCGCTGGCGACAACGACGGCAGACGGCGGGTCCAGCAACGGCAACGGCGGAGGCTCCAGCCGGGGGCGTCCTCTTCTTCTTCCTCTTCTTCGGGGGTCAGAGGGAGGACGCAAGACGACAGAAAGGGGTGGGCAAGCCCCACACAGAGGTGGGCGGGGTGGCCCGTGAGATGCAGCGGACTGCGGGGCGCCGGCGAGGGAGCTCCGACGGAGGCGGCTCCGTCTCCTCCCTCCTCTACTTCTTCTTCTTCTGGTGATGGGGTTGGGCTTCAGGGGGGGGGGGGGGGGGGTCACGAGGGAGAGAACAGAGGCGGGAGGGTATGACATGGGGAGAAGGCGAAGCAGGGGGGTAGCTCTGCACAGGGGTCTTAGGAGGGGGGGTGAGGTCTGCGCAGGGGGTGGGGAAGTTCGGGGGGGGGGGGGGGAAGCTGGTTTGGTGTGATGGGGTCGTGGGGCTCAGAAGAAGTGAGAGAGGGAGTTCCGAGAGATAGAGAGATGAGAGGGGCGAGGGAGTGTGCAGAGGGGGAGCAAAGGGCAGCGGACAACCGGCAAGGAACCGAGGTTTGCTCTGATACCAAATTGATTCGGGACGGGAAGAAGGAAAGAGGTCGAGAGGGAGAGAAGGAGAGAGGGTCGTCGGAGAAAGAAAAGGGGGGAGGAAGGGAGGAGGGCCGGAATCTACCGGAGGAGGGGGAGGGAGAAGGAGAACAGGGGCGCACCCCTGAAAGTAGAAGACACTAGGCTATTTCTTTTTTCTTCAAAAGCATTCATTACCCAAACATGGGGGGGTTACATGTATTTAAAGACCCACATGGCCCTTCTCACCTGCCAAGGGCCCAAAAGACCAAAATACCCCTTTCTAAATACATAAATCTTAAAGAGAAAATTACATCAAGTGGGCCTCTAATGGGCCAAACAAAATAAACAAATGGCTCATGGATCCTTTGGTGCAGTTTTTCGATTCCCATCAATGCACTTATGTGCAGTCCGAACCACTTTAAAATCTCTTGTGCATTGTGGCTTGCTTGTGTTTTTGCGTTAGATGCGTGCATAGGAATTTCGACTACACATCTAACACCCACACATTTTAATCACACAAGTTTATCTAATTAGTGATATTTGATTGAATAGATTTTTAATCTGAAGTAATTTTTAATTGTTTAAGTTTTCCGCTGCAAATCTATTCAACCCCCCTTTCTAAATTTGTCATATCACATTGTTCTGGGCCAACATGGGGGAGTCGCATATCCATACTGTACTACCTGTAAGGATTCTATGGCATATGTTCTCTACTAGTTAGTTATTTTCTTATTCAGGCAATTGATGGAGAGGTGTAAAGAAATGAGAAAAGATTCATATATGATTTTCAAGAAGCATGAGAGTTCTTCTACTAGTATGAAAACTATTGCAAGAGAGATATCTGATTTGCCTATTACTGTAGCATACATCAAGGTTCAACTCTTAAGTCCTTATCTCTTTACATTGGTCATAGATGAAAACAACAAAACATTTACATGATGTATCTCATGCTGCATGCTAATGAAGATAATAATGTTGTCCTGCAGCATTTTGGATACCTTTTGTTTTGCGTGATTAACAAAACATCTGATGATGTAGCATAATTAGAAAGTGCTAGTTTCTAAATCCCTGAACCAGAAACTAAAATATCTATATCATTCTGATAACTTACTATTTTAATAATATGATTCTTTTTGCTCTATTAAGAACTATGCACTGTTTTTAATGGAATTCTTTAAAGATAATATGCTCTGAAATGCAAATGAACCTGAGCACAAAAATCCCTATCATCGCCAACTCCTGGATATTTTATTGGTTATCTGATGTGCGTGACTGTTTCATAATAAAGCATGATCAATCTTAGAGATAAACTTATATCATATTATCACAGTTTTTCCAATACTATGAGTATGTGCTTCCTGAACAATATTTTCTCTGTTCACAAACATTGAAGAATCAGTGAACATACTATGAAAACTTATTTGTTCGGAAACATTAATATTATGTTTTCACTACTGCTTTGTATCACACTGAAGAACAAGATTTTCTGGATACCTTAACACAGCTTGGTATCATTCAAATGACCCATGAAAATCAATCATGTATACCACTGTGCAATGGTCAAAGAAACTCCAAGTAATCAATGGTAGATACCTACTGAATTAATCGACTATATTTTCATAGTAAACTTATATAGTCGACTGAAATAGTAAGGGTTGCATTCATCGTGCTTTATCGCCAAAATCGGCTAAGGCTAAAAGTGAACATCCTACTAAAATCGTTGATTTAGCTATCCCGAGAAGCAACTAAATCAGTAAGCCGAAAATGCACATCCTACTGAAGAAGTCGGTTTTACTAACCCGATAATCGAGTAAGTGTCAATACATTTTCCTGTAGATCTCAAAGCACCTAGAAATATACTGATTTAATCGACTAAGTTTACATAGTGAAAATTGTACAATCGACTATATGTTATAGAGTTATGTTTGTAACATTCGACCCCAAATAATGGGATAAGGCTCTGATGATGATGATGATGATGAGTTATGTTTGTAACAGTCGATTTACTTATACCACTAATCGACTAAGTCTCCTACAGAGAACACTTGTATTCCTGAAAGCAAAACGCATATCATTTGCTGGGAATATCAAAACATCTTTTGAGACTAAGTCAGTAAGTAATTAAGTACATGACTATGCATAATTATGTTTCCTTAAATACTCCAAACATATGTTTTTATATCTTGTAGTCACTAATTACCTTAACGCCATGTCTTTCTCACAAACACTGTACATCAAATGAATAACATTTTAGTGTTGTGATAAAAAGACATCTTTGTTGATATTCAACCTGATCAACATGCTCCATGATGAAATCCTTGATCGGTGTTATTAATAATCTTGACTAATTAGAATGATCATATTTCAGCCAAGATAAAAATAATGAACTGCATGCTTAAGAGCCCGTATATCTTAATGTGTCGTGTACTTTGAAAATATGCTTAAACTGAATAAATCTATTTGAAAAGCATCATGTCTTTATCCGAGCTTTTTTCTTCCCTGTTAGAGTTATGCCACGAAGCCATGCTAACACTGGTTGAAACATGTACCCTAATCATGCCTATTAGGCTCCTAGACTACAATCTTCTCAGCATGCTATATTCCTTGGAAACTAACATTTCTACAAAGGAGATAACCCTTTTATCAGAAAATCTCCTTTGCATGGCTGCTTACATGAGTATCAGGGAAAGGAAGAAAGAAAACTCCCAGCTACATATGATAAAACTATTTGAAAAAGCTTTCAAACATCACCTAAGACCCCAGAAGGCTCAAAGGGCTTAATCAGTCACAACCTCTGGCAAAATCTGAGACTTGGAAATCATTAAGGTCCAAGTCGTCAAAGCACTAAATCTGAAGACCAAAGAAGCGACAACTCCTATCAATCACAGTCGGAAGATCTATCTACATAAGCTGAAGACCTCATGCAAAAGCACACTAAATAGTCACAACGGTCTAAAAATTAACCTAAGGAAGGCAAAGGAAGAATGCATGCAGAAGACTGGATTCACATGGTCAAAAGACTACAAGCCTACATGCTCAAAACCAACGAATGAAGTACTGCTAGATATGCTCAACAGATAAGGCCACATAAAGAACCTCAACCAGAGATTCAAAATGATTCAAACATATGACTGCATGCAAGAATACTACTGGTTGATGACGCTTAACAGACAGAAGCCTAACAGGATCAGTTACAAGAACTAGTACTAAAGAATGCAGAAGGAAGATGCTTCAAACAGTCGACTGAGAACTCAAATGCTTATAAATATAAGACAAAATCAATGAAGAAAGGCATGCTTCCATACACCATGCTTGTACCAACACTCACTCATATCAAGTGAGCGCCAAGCATCAACTTCAGAATGGATGATGCTCTGATGAGAGAAGAAAAAAAAAATCCATACTCAAGCATTAATCCAAGTGAGGAAACTGAGCTACCATCCTATCCACTGTTCATCGTCTCCAAGCCTCAAACTTCAAGCTGCACTGTGCAAGTGCATTCATCTGAAGAGGCATTCGCTCGACATCAACGTTCATCTACACCGAGCAACACCTTACATCAACGTCAAAGCGCCAACAAGCTACATCCTTGCCAAAGTCAATCGTGGTGCCAGAGCTTCAACGACGCCAACATTAGTCTTAGCAAAAGGCATCTCGATTCGGCAAACTTCTTCGAAAGTGTACCCTCTGTTGAGAGGAAGGCTTGCATGTGCATTGTCTCCATTGAGAGGAGGACCGGCGTGGCCGGGGGTTTGCCCTGTGTTGAGAGGAAGACTTATGTGTGCGGCACTAGGCAGATGTTCTCTCTGTTGAGAGGAGGACCGGCAAGGCAAGGCGGTTGTTCCCTCCGCTGGAGGAAGACTCGTCTATGGGTTGTGCAGCAAGTGGTTGCCCTACTGGGGCTGTTTAGTGAAAGCTCAAAGATGGATTGCCCCTGGGGACTGGATGTAGGTGACTCCGTGCCTGACGTGGTCAAAACCGTATCAGGATAAATCGTTGTGCCTCCTTGCTCGCATGCTTTCATTTCTTTATTTTTCGTTGTGCATTTACATTAAGCGCTTTAATTTCCTATCTCTGCGACGATTACCCATTCACTCCCCCCCAACCTCTAGGCATCCATAGCATGGCTAACAAATATTGTCTTAGTTGATATGGATTTAAAATGTTTTAAATGATAACTTCTATGGATGGGAACTATGGGATCTTAAGGTCCTAGGATTAGCATAACTAAGTTTAAACATAAGTTATTGGCTTCTATTATTTGAGGGAATGGAGGGATTTAAGAAGATATCATGCATAGAGCTAAAGCAGGCTAGTCAAAGACTTGAAACAGAAAGGTGCATCAAGAGTCTCTGTCATCGACAGATCCCCTAAAAGCTCGAAGGAAAATAGTTGTATAGGACTCGAGTATTTGACTGCAACATAATAATACATCTAGCAAATATGAGGATCTTGAGATCAGTGTGTAATAAGACAAGAAAAAGAAAAGATGTAGAAATGAACATATACATGGAGACTTGGACATAACATTGATAATAAGCTTTTTGAGAAGACTTGGACGGTTGGTCATGTCCACTGCCATCCAACTATCCAAGTTCACCACAGGTTAAGAGGTGTGATCAAATTCAAGAGGAGGGTAAAGAAAACTAAAAATTTTAGGGGAAAAAAACTCAAGATAGGCCTAGAATGAGAGGATTGGGCATAGTAAGAAAGACAGGACATCCATGAGATGAAGTATAAGTTTGGCATTGGATAGAGTAAGGAAAAAATCGTGCAGTCAACCCAAATGACCAAGGAAGGTTATTGTGAAGATGAAAGTGGCATATGTTCCCTGGAGAAAGAAGACAAAGTACTTGGCATTATGAAGATAGCCATGATAATTCTTTAGGATTTTCGGCACAATGTATCAGATATTATCTGTTCTCACTATCCAGTGATTGAGTTCCTAATACCTCAATGTTGGTATAACCATGACCACAGTATATATTCAGAGCTCCTAGTGTAGTCATGAGACACAAAGGTAATATAGTTTATCCTTTCCCTGCATGTTACTTATTTGTGTTCAACTGGCCAGGCAACAATAAGGCTCATAATTTCCTTCTGTAGTGCATTATGAAGAGCTTACACATAAATGGACATACAGCAGAGGCATCATAAAGAAAGTAAAAATCTGCCATATGTCCATACAAATACTGAATAGGCTGACAGAAAGATCCATATTATACCCGATTTGTCTTTATGGATTCCTAAAAGAGCAAGACAATAACCAAGAATTTCCTAGGAGAAGTTAAAACCAAACGCCTTCCAGCACACAGGCAGTAGGATAATTCAAGGTTAGGACATTGTGATCAACCCAGTAGTTAACCTTTGTAACTCATTTCAACCATGTAATTAATGAATTTAAAACTAAGTGTACATTTTTTAGACATCTCTTCTACTGGAATTTTCTGTTAAATGACTCATTCTCCAGCATGTACACTAGCACTTGTTCTAAGATGCAGGAGACCCTGACACAGATTGGTCCTTGACTACAGCCAAAAATACATTGAGCAATAGTCCAAACCATACATAACCTTCGTAATGACACAACAGTTTAATTGGGATGGGTCCACAAAAGAAGAATTTCAAAAAAAAGAACAAGCAAGTGCTGGTGGCATGATAAATCTGTCCAGACAATTGGCTCCAGGCTATAATACTGTGCAAACCCTGATAGAAAAGTTGCTTTCTGGGAGGTAGCCATGAGGCCACATCTGTATAGTGCTGCAATTACATAGTTCACACTTCACAGACACATTTGAAAGGTAAAGTTACCAAGTTGATACTTGGTAGAAACCAGAACCCTCCCCAGAGAGCTGGGAAAGAAAACATAAGAAGCAATCACACAGCTCAAGGTGGCACACTGGATGGAACTATGTAATTGTGATTCTAGAATCCTGCACAGCAAATTTCCAATCATGAAGACACTCAAAAAAAAAGTGTGTTACCAATGAGAAAGAAAACCAAAAGAAGCTCTATGAAGATTCTGCATCAGCCAATTGAAAAATCAAATCTATTACCTCCTTACACGTTTTGCGTCAGAAGGATCTTTGTTCTCTGTCATTTCAGTTTCTCCTTCAAGCTCTTCATCATCTGATAGCTCCCTTGACGAGCAACTGGTAGTCGGCCTGGCTTGGCCTGCACTACTCTGCATGGCAGGTAAAGAGGGAATTGTATTTGGTCCCTCACCCTTGTTGTCATCTGTCCTTAGACCAGATCCTGGTGATATGCACAAGATTTAGAAGATAAACAGAGACACATGCATTTCCCAAATTTTGATTCCATGAGATATAAATCCAAGCAAAAGGATAAAATGCGCCATGGTTATATTGCACCAAGACCAAATAAATTGTCCTAAACTTCTTGTAATTTAAGTACTGATGTTGCATAAGTATAATGAGAAAGAGGCATCCACTGGAAGCAAAGAATTTGCAAGTAAAATACCTGCATTGTCAATCTTGCAACAGCAAAATAGAAGAACAACATAAATGAAGGAGAAAGATGTCAGAAGAAGAGTTTACATTGACATGAGGTACTGATATAAGACATATTAGAAACCATGTAGAACTGAAAGGTCCCTTTTTAAATGATCTAAGGTGTTGTAAAGTGGCTCCTGAATAGAATTGATGATCCACATGCTACAAATGGACAATCTGCCTGGACAACAACCTAGATCTTTTCAGAAAAATTGGACTGTCCCATGAGGTTGACTAAATGTATATGATATGTCAGGCCCTAAGCAGCATATTTTGCAGTGACGCCATCCATTTATAATCTTTTTGGACCACCCACAGTCTGAATGGGTAGAGGCTTCTGAGAGAAATAACAGAAGCATCATCCTTGTCAGCATATCTCACACAGATAGCCTCCTTTCTTTGACATTGATATCTGGTATTAACCACAATCAAAGAAAACGAAAGGCCTGCCTGGTAAAGTATTTTCAAACCTTTTTAATGGAGGAACTGTAGTTTAACAACCAGAAGAAACTAGGCCAGGAATTCAATAAAATGTCATAAATATTTATGGCAGATACTGATAGAAAACTGGTCTTGGAATTTCAGATCAAGTTTTTTCTGCAAGAACATTAGATAATCAGAGATGCAATCATATGATGATAATATGTTCAAGAAAATAATAATATTCGCTTGATCTTCTTGGTGATAAACAGATGATAATGATCACTTGAAGAAGATCATATGATGATGGTTGTGATGATCATGCTTATATGATGATGGCATTCCAGTTCCTTAGTGGATGATTGAAGTGTTAACTAACTTTATGTTGCTGAGACAAATATGAAGTCATTTATTGAACAGCATTGCACAATGTTCCTAGTAGCTTTATGTGCAACTTAAAGGGGTGGTGATCAAAGAAAAGCAAAGAAAAAGCAAAATGCCCAGCACATAAGTACCACCCAAGTGAGAATGTAAATATAATCTTGGAGGATGACCAATACCATTTTAGAGGAACCATGAACTAATCCTCATTACCAAACTTTTGTCATACCATAAGCCCTTATGAACTTCCACTGCTGGAGTTTTCTTTTCTTTTTTTCTGGAAAGTGGGTAGTACCACATGTATAAATTAAGAGAGAGAGAGAGAGAGAGAGAGAATGTACAAGTATAGGTGGGCCAAAAACACCCAAAAAGGAACCTCCCCCCAGCACCTATACAAAATCCAACACCAAGAAGGTATAAAGCACTCTACCCTCCCAAAACACCCAAAAGAGGAGATAGAGAAACATTTACATTAGACAAATTGACTGCCCATTCCTTCACCCTATCCCATACAAAATGGACCAACTGCTCCTCGGAGCGGGACTCCTTCCTGAAAATTTGAGAATTACGTTCCCCCCACATGGGCCATAAGGTAGCAGGAAGGATGAGCCACCAAACTATGTTGTCCTTCTTTAGGGACCAGTGCCTATGCCACTGCATCAACAAAGAGGGCACATCACCGCACAAGGTGATAGAACAACCGGTCTTCCAAGCAATTTCCCGCCATAGCCGTTGAGAATAGAGGCAACCCACAAAAAGATGATGTATGGTCTCCTCGTGAGCTCCACAAAAACAGCAAGATGGATCCACATTATGCAAAAAATGGCTCAATTTATCTCTGGTGGACAACCTCCCCTGAGTAATCCTCCACATTAAGACCTTGACCTTTAGAGGGCTGGCCGGTCACCAAACTTCCTGCAAAAAGGCAAAACAGACGCCCCCATCCGAGCACACATCATAGGCTGACTTGACTGAGAATGCACCTCCCTTTCCCATCTCCAGCTCCGAACATCTTCCCTATCTTGAGGACGATAAGGAAGAATGTGCCTCATCAAACCCTAGAACTAATTCTCCTCATCCAGAAGGAAGCGGAGCCTAAAGGTAGGAGCCCATGCACCTCCAGGGAGGTGCACATCAAAAGCCTGCACCACAAACATGAGAGGATCCACCGTCGAAGCAAAAAGACTAGGGAACAAGGACTCCAAGTTGAAATCTCCGCATCATTTGTCTTCCAGAATCTGCATTTCCTACCGTCCCCCAATTTCAACTTCACACCAGAAGCTATAAGTTCTCTGCAAGAGAAAATACCCCGCCACATGGTGGAGGAGTCAAGTCTCAAACTCTAGAAGAAGAGTAATAGCGACACCTAATAATCTCCAGTCCACAGCCCTTCTTCACTTTTACCCAACCTCCAAAGCCACTTACGCAAGAGAACCGCGTTGAAGTTGTTGACATTCTTCAGCCCCAAACTGCCCAAGTTCTTAGGGAGGGTAATCCTGCCCCAGAAGATGTCATGTCAACCTCTAGTCTTGTCATTAGAAGCATGCCAGAAGAATCTACAATGGATAAAGTGTAACTTCCTAACCACTGAGCTAGGAACTCGGAAGACTGAAAAAGTAGGTAGGTAAACTATCCAGCACCGAAGAGCATAAAGTGAGGCGGCTCCTAAAGGATAACAACCTCGCCTTCCATCTCGATAGACGGGACTCAAATCTCTGAATGATGGATCTCCAATCAACGCAAAGCAAAGCCCCCAGAGAAAGCAAAAGACCAAGGTACGGTATAGGGAAGTACCAATGGTACACCCAGAAGAGTAGCAGCCCTCCATAGCAGTTTCTCCTCCAAATTCACACCGACTAGAGTGCTCTTATCAAAATTAACTTTCAGGCTAGTAGCCTCCTGAAGCAGCTCCAATAAAAGCTTCGTCATAGCATAGGAGTTTCCCTCGTCCTCCAAGAATAGGATGGTATCATAAGCATACTAAAGATGGGAGATAACAAGACCATCTCTACTCACAGTGCAAACCCTTTAAGTAAGCCATCCCCCTCAACCTTCAGTCACACCCTGCTAACGATGCTGGCCACCAGCACAAACGGAAGAGTAGAGAGGGGATCCCCTTGTCTCAGGCCTTCACCACTGCTAAACCAGGAAGTGAATTTCCCATTAATGATGACCGTAAAAGAAGCAGAAGTCACACAGGCTCTAGTCCAATTGACCCACCTGTCCCCAACACCCATCTCTGTAGCTCAAGAAATAAGCACTGCTGGAGTTTCAGAACCAACTGTAACAGAAGCAGTTTACTTATACCACTAACTGAAGCATCAAAGTGATAATCAAAGAGGTGTAATATGGAATGAGCTGTTTTAGTGAATGAAATATGAGTTTATAAGTCTTTCTTAAGAAAAAAGAAAAATAGACATCTGCATACTCAGAACCATAAATCCAGATAATTGTCCAATCTGTCATAATTTCGATAGAAATTTGACGAACAAAAACAAGTCAAGAAAGGTCACAAACAATCTAACAATCCTGGCTTAGAACGCATTGCATGTAACAGATCAAAGGGCTACAGTGCATGGGAGCTGCATACCTGTGATGTGAGCTTGCTCTCCTGTTTGAGAGGCATCTGGTACGCAACAATTGGGTTCAGTAACAGTGGTAGATTCCTGAGTTTTTGTAGCAGATGCCTGCAAGCATCAGAAACAAAAGTTAACAGAGACAATGTACTAGCATTAACATAGGAAAGAAGAACAAATTGGACTCTTATTAACACTATGAAGAGACATGGAGCCCCTTTATCGATACATTTGACATTGCCTGCGGATGGTAATACATAGACATTTAATAGAGAAAGCATTATGTGAATAATTTTTTAAATCTCTTCTGCAGCTAGAGGATACAAATTTTCTAGGAGAAGGGAGGAGATTGGAAATTCACGAACACAGTTTTTGAAGGTGCACATTAATGATATTTCCTAGCTATCCAGATCCATCTCCTTTCCTCTTCTGAAAAGAGTTTCTCAACAGAAAATCAAGATCCATATAGTCTTCTTCGGCCTCAAAAAAAAATTCTTATAGGGTGTTGGGAACACTTTTTTTAAAAAAAGTTATTTTTACCTAAAAAATCATGTTGTGTCAGTTTTTAACTTAAAATTTTAAATTATGAAAATTTGACGTTATCTGTTTGGCAAAAATATCAAAATTTTAAAATTTATATTGTTGTGTTTGGTAGAGAAGACAGGGGGGGGAGGAGGAGGGGGGGGTGATCTGGGGGGGAGGAGGAGGGGGCGGTGCAAGGGCAAGGGGTGGGGGGGGGGGGGGGGGGGGGGGGGGTGATCGGGGGGAGGAGAAGTGGGCGGCGGAGGGGGGGGGGCGGGGGCAGTCATGAAAGGAGGAGGGAGCCGTGCATGTGTTTTTTTTTTTTTAAATTGCTCCATACTTGTTTTTGTTTTGGGAGAGATTTACATGGGATAGGATTTCTTCCCTAAAATAAAAAACTACTTACCAAACGTGTCTATGCGTCGTCCTTCTTCTTTTTTAAATTTAAGAGAAAAAAAATGATAAAAAAGTGCAACCAAACACCCTATTATTTTTTGTATCAAAAGTGGTAGATGCCACAGTCCATAGATGAAAGAAGATTCTCATACAAAATCACACCCAGAAAAAGAAGTAGCATATTTTAACTTCATTCATTACCCTCCCTCTGCCAACTATCTACACAAATTGTCCACCCACAAATGTTCAAGATGTCAGAATGTCAGTTTATTGGTTTCCAAATAGTGTGGTTTCTGAAATAAATTTTGTTTCTTCATTTTGCCTAACCTCCATCCTATCTTCATTGCACATTCTTAGGCACTGCTACCATCCTCTGTTAAACGTGCTGTCAAAAAGTTGGCCATCTGAATTGGCTAGAGCTGGTCAGGAATCAGTTGATCATGATCTTGAACGGATTGTTGTGCCCACATGATTCCAGGACCCGATCTGTTCCTCAATCCTTGATTTCAGCTCATATCCACTTTATTATGAGAACACGAACCATCAAAACACCCACACCACACAAGCAGACATAACCTTGCACGAAATGGACTTCAAACATGATTCCGATAATTTCTTGGAGAGCATTTTGTTAAATGATATTGTAAATATATACATCCATACTTAGCACTACCAAACATTTGTGGAATTAGGTCAAACGTCTTCCTTTAGAGAAAAAAAAAAGTAGTAACAAGAACGTTGTTTTCAGTTTAACAACAAAGACACTAAAGAGAAAAAGAAACACCAAAGAAATGCAGATTTCAGACAAATAAAATGTATACTCGCGTTAGACATTTTACTAAATCGAAGATAGCTTACATAATAACATTCCCATAGCCCAAAAACGAAATAACATTCCTCTGTGTAAATATTGTAGCTAATACTGATAACTTCTACATCGATTTTATCTCAGAAAAATTAAAAAAAACAAAAACAAAAACAAAGAAAAGAAAAAAGAACTCACGTGGTATCTGACACACCACCAGGTATAGAAGTCAGAAGTTCAAATTTGGAAACAGCTGCATCATAGTTATGTATCATGAATCCTGTACTTTTCTAATATATATATAATATATATATATATATATATATATAAAGAGAAGTGCTGCGCGCCCGGGCAATAAGCATTTCCCATATATCAATATTGGAGTTATTAAACTCCAGAGCTTTCTTTACTCGAGTGTTGTCTTGTGATACGGAGCTCCAGAAACAAGACAGATGGTAGCAAATAGGAAAGTAGAGATGACCACACATGTATTCACATACATGTTTGTCGTATTAAGATCGTAAAAACTATTTATCAAAAAAAGATCGTAAAAACAGGAGTCATGTTGTGGGGAGCAGGGTAACCGGATAAGAAGATCGCAAGAAACAAACGCGTCAACCGCGCAAAAAAAATAACTTTTGGTTCTGTCGATGAGAAAATGAAAAAGAGCAAGCTAGATTGAGCTAACGACAAGGGATCCACTACCCGGGACAGAACGGCCGCGGCCGCAGCGCAGGCCAGATTGAGTTGCTGCTTGAGATACTCGTGGTACTCGTCGGAGTCCACCAGCACGTCCAAGGGCCGGGGAAGCCTCGCAGGGGGCGGCGGCGGGGGCGACTTGGCCTCCGGCAACTCATCTCCCCCGTCTGCATCCTTCCGGCGGGAGACCGCCGAGACGGGGATGGACGGCTTGGCATCCGCATTGGCGGCGGGATCCGGGGAGACGGGATGGGGGCCGGCGGCGGTGGAGACAAGGGACGGGGAGGGGCTGGTGGGGACGGCCTCCTGCAGGAACCTCTGGAAGGCCCACTCCGAGGGGCTCCGGTTCATCATCTTGGCCTCCGAGGACCCGGCGCCGGAGTGGGGGGACGACGAGGAGGAGGGCCAGACGTGGTTTGAGATCTCCTCCACGGATAACACCCTCTCCATCGCCCTCTCTCTCTCTCTCTCTCTCTCTCTCTCTCTCTCTCTCTCTCTGGCGACAACAATGCCGGCGAAAACGGGAACGGAGCGCGGGGCGCACCTCTGCTGCGATCGGGAGAGGCGGCGTTGAAGTATTAAAAGCGGGTAAGTTCCCAACAACACACTCTCACACCGGTCATCCGGTTGGTGCCATTACACTTCCTTAATAGGAATTATGAAGTGGCCAAATTGACCAAATATTATTTCCAAAAAAAATTAATAAAAATAGTTTAAATTTGAGTATCCAATTAATCGAAATATTTTGTTTTTAAATGATTGGCTACTTGTAGAAATATCCTTCCTACAAGTTTAATGTCATAAATTGCTCACCCACAAAAGTCATGTTAACGGGAATTAAATTAAAGTTTAAGATATTTCTCGTATCAGAAAATTCCTGGTATTATTTAATTTATTGGGTTCTTTGCTGTGGATAACGCGATTAGCCCCCACAGAGGAGGGCCCATATCAAATGGGGCCACGCGATTGGATGGGGATAAGGGAGGGGCATCTCTTTTCCATAATCTTCGGGTGGTCCACCAATGGTAGGGCGTTCAGAAAACACGACCGAGGTGGGGCTTGGTTACTTTTGTGACCAGCTTTTCCCTGTGAGACTGGGAGGTTCACCACCATTTTTGGATAAGATGTCGGGGGCCTATCGTGGGGGTATTTTTGCCGCCGGCGGTCTCCGAGGGACGAATTTTCCGCATTTAAGAAATATTAGACATCTAAAAAATATTTATACCTTTAGTAAATGTTATAAATGTAGATTTCATAATTATGTTATGAGACGATAAAAAAAGTGCACCTTAACTCAAGTTAATCATATTTATTTCATGACAAATTATAGAAGTTCAAGAGAGCATGGTTCCACAAAATGTTCGAATCATACTATGTTTAGGATTTTACAGTCCCCAAATATAGTCGAGTTGTTCAGCCCAAGTGAGTTGACTGATGGAGAGAGAGAAAGAGAAGTAGATCATTGTGCACGCGCACATGTGTGTGTGTGGAGGAAGAAGTCTACAAGGTGCTCCATGTCCCCCAGTCAAACATGTCGTCGGTGGGGTCAAGCACCTCCTCCAACCAGGGGCGGATGCAGGATAAAACATAAGGGAGGGTCGAAGTAAGAAAATATTAAAGTAAAATAAAATATAAAGGGGGGCAATTTAAATTTTTTTAAAAAATTTTAATACAAAAAATAAAAAATAATAAAGATAGCCAAAATGGTGGGGGGCCATGGCCACCCCCACCATTAACGTGGGTCCGCCCCTACCTCCAGCTCCAACGACTCCTTCTCCAAGGCCACCACAGCCCTATAGGCCCCGTGCTCCATCATCCTCAGTCGCAATGCCTCCTGCCTCGACATCGAGTGTTGCTCTTCTTCCTCCACTTCGTCCTTCTCCCACTACCTTGACAGAGCTGTTCTGCCTCTTTGACCAAGACAATGACGACAAGATCACCAAGCAAGAGTTGGAGATCGTGCAACACCGGTTGGAAAAGTCTGACCCATTAATGAAGGAGGAGGTGGCAATGATGTTGGTAGAGGTTGACCAAGACGATGATGGGTGCATTAGTCTAGAGGACTTCGAGGCACTGGGGTAGGCGCCTGGCTATGGCTAAGGGTCTCAAAGGGAGCTCTATCGGATGCCTTCGACGTGTTCAACGTGGATGGCGATGGAAGGGTCTTGACAAAGGAGCTATTGGGGATTTTTCAGGGTCTAAGGGACGATGGCTCCCTAGACGATTGCCACTGCATTATCTGTGGGGTCAACTCTAGCGACAACAGCTTCGTCTGCTTATCGACTTCGTCCTCATGATGAATGGCTCAAGATGTCGATAGACATATGATGATCGGTGAGGGAGTAAGAAATGCAAAGAGGGATAGGGAGGGGGGAGGGTAGGGTGCACCAAAGCCAATGAAGGATTGAGAGATGCAAAGAGAGGGAGAGCAAGGGTAGGGTGCGAGAGAGGGGGCACGGTGGAAGAATCGATACAATATGTATTCTACCGTACTGCCTCACAAAAAGTCCGATCCAATGTGATATTGTGGTACGATGAACATTGCACGAGAGAGTTATCTTCGCACTTTTTTCAAAGTGATATTAATATATATGTATAAATTGTTAGTGGATCATCTTGTCATCTAAAAAGATTTCAGATGGTGGATGTGTAACCTAAATACACACACATAACAAGTGCCACATGACTCCACTAGCAAGAAACAAAGAAAATTGATGACTCTCCTCTATAGTCTGACACGAAATGGCCTAGCAGAGACATCTTCCCCGATACTAGAAGATGAGAAGCCTTCTGCCTTATAAACTATCTATTATTTGTTGACTACGTCATAATATACTTGGATGAAAACCCATGTTTTAACAAAAAATTATCACTTATTTATTACATTCTTTCTATTGTTTGTTTTGAGGATATATTTGATAGCAATATAAATTAAACTTAGATTTGGTATTTCAAGTTGGAAAGGCAATAAATTTGACCTCATGTCAACAGTCTGATTTTATGGCCAAAATCAAGGATTTTGCTAGTACTTATCTTAACAAAATTAAAACATTTAAACCAAATTTCTCAAATTATGTATGATGCTTATTGAGGAAGTGATTTCTAGTTCATTAGCCCATATACCCAGTATGACCCACCTTGTCCTTTATCTACTTGCTCGCCCTTTACGTGTCCCCGTACACTTTGGGAAAATCTAAGTGCTCGCTCAGGCGTATGAGTGTGGGCCTTGTCAATTGTCCTCGAGCCAAACTCCACCAACTGAGCACCTGCGGGATGCATTTGCGGCAGCCGTAACTACTCCCACCCTATCGTTATCCGCACCTCTCGATGGTACGTAACTCCTCGTAATGGAATTAAGGATAGAAGAGTAACTCTCCGCGATCTAAGTGATTACTACGCCATGATCTCCTCAAACGCCCCTCCATTAGGGCCATAACTGCTTGCCCTCAAGGGTCTGTTATAGCTCGCCAGCACATGAACTACCCAGACCTCAATTTTATAAAGGGATCCAGAGCACTAAAGCATTATAGTCAAACTCTTCACTGACTTAGGCATCAGAGATTTTCCCCTAGTTCTTCAAACTAGGGCCCTTTTACACTTCTCTTTCTTATTGTAGGTCACATGCGTCCTCTGTTGCTGATGTTGGATCGAAGATGCGGTGATATGGCAAATATAGAAGGGGGGGTTGAATAGATTTACAGTGGAAACCTTATGCAATTAAAAATATGACAAATTAAAATCTCTATTCAAATAGGTACCCACTGATTTGATTAACTTAAAGGAATCTAAAGCACATTAGATCATCTATCTATAAGTGTGTGAGTGCTTAGAAGGTGATCAAAATCCTATGCAAGCATTCTAGTGGAAAATCAACACATCAAACCACTGCACAGGATATTTTTAAGGTGGTTCGGCTCCCAGACAGAGACCTACGTCCACCCCTCACTCAAACCAAGTGAGGCTTCACTAAACTGCTGATTCACAGCTTCAAAACAACTACTGACTCACAGCTTGAATGCTGACTCACAGCTTACCAACCGCTAATTACACAGCTTATCCATTGATTCACAGCTTCAAGATCAGACATACCTCCTCAATCCACACACAGACATAGTATGGGATCAACACTCCTATCACCAGTAGGAGCAATCAAAGAGTTCATGATGAAGTTTAAAAGTGAAAAAATAAATTCACATGAAGATAAGAGTTAAGGGAGACAAATCTTCGAACACCAGTCCTTCGGCTTCACCCAATTTTATCTGGACTATTTGAATTGAACTCTGGATCTTCAGATTTTGAGAGTTGAAGTCGTGCTTCAGATCTTCTTGCACGAACACATCAACTGGATGTGCTCCTCAGCCAATTTGACTTGAACTCCCTCAAATCAGCATCAAATTGCTATACTCTATTTCAGATCTGATTTACAGAGAAATTCAGATATGAGTTGATGCTCTTGAGTTCTTGTACAGATGCTGAGCTTCGTGCTTCTGCTCTTGCACAAGCTTCCTCTTCCCCCTTCCTTCAAATCTACTTCTTCTTCTCAGCTCTGCTGCTTCTCCTTTGCACAACTGCTCCTTCTTCATCTGCTGCTCTTCTTTTGCATGATTGCTTCTTTTTCTCAGCTCTGCTGCTCTTCTCCTTGATCTGCTCCTCTTGCAGCACTCTAACACTCTCCTTCTATGCTTGGCCTTGATCCTCACGTTCTCTATGATGGATGGTTGCTCCAGATGAGACAGGAGGCCTTTTAAAACCCCAGTGCAGTCCCTTGTACATGAGAGGCATATGCACAGAAACCTAGGGTTCACCCAAGGACGTGTCCAAAAGTCCTTCTCCTCATAGTCACTTGGATGAAAGAGTATTTTGGTAATAATAGAGTCTCCCAAAAGTCTTCAGAGATAAATCACACCCTTTGGAAATCATACCCTTTACGTTTCTATGTTTTCACGCAATGTGTGTTGACACAAGTTTTCATGTGTGTCGACGCAACTGACTAAATTTCAGTTCCAACTTACTGGGAGGAAACTTGTGTCGACTTGATTAACAACTAGTGTCGACACAACTGTGATTTTGTTCTTTAGGAGTTTACTGGGCAGACTATGTGTGTCGACCTGACTTCCAATGTGTGTCAACACAACTTTGACAAAATTGTGTAAACCTATATGTATAAAGTGTGAACCATCAAAACATGTCATTATCATCAAAATATGAAATATGAGGTATCAAAAACATATTTTTTAATCATTATTATAATATGTACAATATGTCATCATCAAAATCAAAGTATGAGTGTTTAGACATCATCCACAACCACATGTTTTAATCATTATCCAAATGAATACACAACTCAACATCCTTCCACAAATATGCAATATGACATCAGATTGTGTATAATATGTCATCATTAAAACACACAACTCAACAATCTCCCCCTTCTTGATGATGACAAAACATGACAATATTTTTCACAGAATATAACATTTCTCCCCCTTTTTGACAACATCAAAAAGAGTGGAACATGAAGTATAATTAAAAGTTCTGTAGGAACAAACTCACAAACTCTCCTCATTAATCAGTGACAAGTATATTGACCCTCTTTTTAGAGCACTCTCTCCCTGTGATGATACAAATTGAGTCTTTGATTTCAAATAAAGTAGACTGTGCAAGAGGGGTGAGAATAAATTGATACCAATTGATGAAGTAGGAAATTGAAAGTACAAGGATGTGATACTAATGGATATCAGTTGTTGGAGACCAAATGAATAAGTAAGAAGGGTGAGAGCATAATGATACCAAAAGAAATGATTACACCAATTGTTGGTCCAAGGGTATGAGCAAGAATGTTGTTTGAGAAAAGAGACAAGTTTCTCCCCCTGAATACAAAATTTGAATCTCAAGTAGCAGATAGAGTCTAAAAGGTAGAGATCTACATTTGACATGAAAAAGGATGAACATGAAAGATTTTTTGTTAAGAGGAAGCAGTAAGATGGGTTAGTCAGAGGAATATCAAGGTATACTATGATATTAATGTATGAGAGACAATGATAATTGTACATTTCATAATGTGCATCAAGGGTTAAAAATGAAGATGATCTTTTATTGAGTTTAAATGTCAGTTCTTTATCATCAAAAATCACTTCAGAATTTTATTTACAAATGTGATATGGTGCTTTGTCATAACTTGAGTTGTCAAGAATGTATATCAACAGAAAATTCAAAGTTTTAATGTTAACATTATGTAGAATAATAAATTAGCACTCTTGAACAACATGATTTCTATTTCAGGTTAGATGCA
Organism: Colocasia esculenta; assembly: GCA_014218235.1. NCBI lineage: Eukaryota > Viridiplantae > Streptophyta > Magnoliopsida > Alismatales > Araceae > Colocasia > Colocasia esculenta. The sequence goes on from CM024766.1 coordinate 75,690,315, forward strand.
CTTTATACACTATTTTCTTTTCACTTTAATCTTTTGAAACATTTCAAGAGATTTAGCAAAATAGTTTAATCCATACTTTTTTGTACAAGCATACACACTTACTCGGTGCAAGAATGCCCGACTACTCAGCATGTTAACTATTTGATTGCCTCTTTTTGACTAGATAACTTAGTAACACATTTTGACTCAAGCTTCAACCACATCTCCGGTGAAGGAGCCTGGTTACTCAATGTACTAATCATTGCTCTACAATTTCTTTAAAATGTTCTTTTTTCTATTTTTTTTTTTATATTTCAAAAATTTTCAAGATTTTTCAGTTGAGTGACAAGAAGTTTTTTACCTTAATAGATTATGGTCTTGAGTTGTTAAAATTTTATTCTTAGCATTTGCTAAAAACAAAACTTTAGTATTTCTTTTAATATAAAACTCAAGACAACTTATGTGTCTAATTAAAGTGTTTTGCAATAAAAATATAAAATAACATTCGAGAATAAAGATAGACACATGACTCTGGATCTTATTTCTCATCTTCATATTTAATCCAAGAACACAAAAATTTTCAAGTAATTAATCTTTATTTTGCATATAAAACTATCAATGAATTCTTGATTGGATTTATGGAGCATGAAGAAGTCAACTGACAAGCCAAGAGATTTGTTGATGATAAGGATCTCAAGAGAGAAAAAGATTGATTTGCATCCACAAAACACCACAATAGATTCAGATATGTGAATTCTTCAAATGGCAAGTCAAAAAGAGTTATCATGATGATTTGAATAAGGAAATGAATAGAAACTGATTTTCAAGCATGAATTTTAGTGGATATTATCAACATGTTTCGAGAAAGAGTCAGCTCCCCCTGAAGATGAACAGTTCCAAAAATTTAGATGATGATGTGTCGACACTGGATCCTCAGTGTGTCGACATATGAGCAAGAAATTCTTAAGCACAAAGTAGCAGTGAGCAATTGGGGTCCACACATGAGCAAATGTGTGTCGATCTAATTATGATAAAAAAATAGTATTTTTGAAAATTTCCAGTTTTAACAAGTTTTGACATTTATTTGTAGTTGTTCAAAGACCTTTTATCTTTTTAATTTAGTCCCCCTTAGCATGTGCATGATATGAAAAAATTTGCAAGCAATTTGAACATGATTATGTATATAATTAACTTTATGCAAAACATGACTTTTGGTATGTGGCGGAGTATTTTACTCACACATAATGATAGCTTCCAGACAAGCATAACTTGTCTTTCCACATGTCATGATTTGATATACTAAGAAGTCAAAACAAATGATATACATAAAGAATCATGGGCATAGTCAAGCAAGCATGATAACATAAACATGATTCCAATGTTATCACACAATGTATTGTTGGGAGCAACATTAAAACACATTTTCATTATTCAGATAAAATTCTAAAAAGTTATTCCTACTTAAACAATTCAATTTTGAAATGATATGAGATTTTACCTGAAGAATCATCATTTTTATTTCAAAGATTTTACTTGTGTTCTTCAATCAGCTCTTGTCATGCACAACCAATTTTTTGAATCCATTTACAATGTATGGTTGTAAGGCTCCTCAGCTTACTGATCAAATTGGCTTTGAGACCCATATGGGCTTGGGTCCTGCAGTGGAGCATAAATTAGATAACAATATTGATTTTTTTAATCTAAAAAGATTTTATTTTTTGTGTAGATGCATTTCTTTTATTGATGGAGCCATGAGCAACATTAGTTCCAGATTTTTTTCTTTGTCTTGTTCATGCATCTATATTTTCATGAAATTTTTTACTTTTAGAATTTTTATCATGGATAGCAGAAGACTTCATTTGTGCAACAATTATGTTCATATGTACATGAAATTTCTGAGTATTTTCATCATAACATGACTTTTATTCCTATGTACATGAGCATATGTATGAGCATGGGGCTTAGGAGATTGCACAAATTGATCAATTATATACCAACAGTCTCTAGAGATATGACCAAATTTGTGGCATGTGAAACATTTAACTAGTTTGACATGTTTCTGCATTCTTTGAGTTTTATTCCAGCAATACTCAACAAGATGACCAGGTTTATTGCAATTGAAGCAAGTTTGTGAATTTCTTATCTGGTACATACCTTTGCATTGGTGCATGTGCTGGAACATCTGAAACTCTCTAGAGTACCTTTGATTGTTCTTGAGTTGATGAAGAAGTGGTACACTTTGATGGCTCGTGGCATGATGTTGAAGTGGAGCTTGTCTTGGAGCTTTTTGGGTTGTTGAAGGAGGTTGAGAAACCTTGTAGAAACCTGTTTGCTTTCCTTTTTTTTGTTTCTGGTTTTTAGCAGACACAAGATTATTTCTATTGCAATATCTTTCTTCATTTTCTCTTTTTGTTTCTGAGCACTTTTCTGAACAAGAACTTTCACTAGTTTTTCATTAGGCAAGTTGGAGTTCTTGTTAGCACCAGTTTTAATAAATGAAGTTTTTGTTTTGTTTTCAAATTTCTTTTTATTCGCAAGGTTATATTCTAAACCTTCTTTTTCAAAATTAACATTCATTCCAAGAAGATTGTTCAGATTGTTTGTACCCTACACAAACTGTAAGACATGATTTCCCGGCTTCCGTCCGGTGTCGTGGGATGACTAGCCGCTAACGCGTCCAGGCTGGGCGACGCGTTAGTGTCACGTCAGGGGTGTCCGACGCGACAGTCATCCATGTCGCGACGAGCTTGTGGGTCGCATTCTGGTCGCACCCTGACTCTCCGTCGCATCTTCGTGTCACACTTGGTCAATGGGTCGCGACTGCTTTATGTCGCTTAAGTCATCTGACACCTGTCAGAGTGGCAGGTGTGTCAGTACGGCCTGTCGTGTTGTCGCGGCACCCGTGGGGGGCGCATTCTTGTCGCGGTCCGTGGACCCGTCACGTTAAGGTTGTTAACGCGACGGGGCGATCCGTCGCATTCTGGGTGCCGGGGGCTTAAGGCGCTGGCCGGCTACCCCTTTCCCCTCTCTCTCTCTCTCTTCTTCTTCCCTTCTCCCTCTCCCTCCGGCGGTGCTCCGCCTCTCCCTCTACCCTTTGAGTGTTTCGGGTAGGGGTGTACACTGTTCAGTTCGGTGAATCGAACCGGTTCGGTTAGCTTCAAACTGAAATCTGGCATTTCTGGCATTTTTTGGTGTTTTTCTGGCATTTCTCTAAAAAATATGCAAAAAGATGTGTTTTTCGGTGGTCGCGAGTTTCAAACTCGCGACCACCACGCACGCGGAGGGCGTGCGACGCCGCCGTCCACTGCGCTACCATTTTTTGTATAATTTTATTATTTATATAATTATATATATATATATATATATATATATATATATTTGGTTCATTTCGGTTTCCCAACCTGAAATCGAACTGAACCACCAAGCCCATGAAACTGAACCGAACGGCCGGTTCGGTTCGGTTTTTCGCTTTGGACCACATTTTGTACAACCTAGTTTCAGGCGAGGAGGAGGGTCGTGCGTGGTGCCGTGGCGTCGTGGACCTTGCGTGGAGTGAGGAGGAGGTGGCCAACCGATGTGAAGGGCCCCATTGGGGTTTGTTCTTCGTGAAAGGTAGGGATTTCTTGTGCTCTTCTCGATCCGAGTGGATTGGGAGCCCCTCGTACTTTCTAGATAGATTTACAACTTTCCCCATGCTCCCCTCCCCTGTGTGTGCATGTGTGTATCTTCGTGGGCAACCCGGGATTGAGGATCCCGCTGGTCTGCCTCCTGGCTGATGTCGCGACGGCTCGGCACGTCGCGACATCAGAGGAGGCGTCGGCCCCGTCAGGCGCGACCTTATCGCGACGCCGTTGGCAGTTGCGATAAGGCTGTCGTGCCGCACTTCTCGGTCACGACAGGATTGCTGTCGCGGTGCATTTCTGGGTCGCGACAGGGTTACTGTCACGACGCCTTGCCCAGTCACAACAAGGGCTGTCGCGGTGCCCTTCCCCAGCGCGATGGTGTCGCGACGGCCTTGGGGGTTGCGATAGTACCTGTGTTGCCTCAGGTGTTTCCGTGGGCCCGGTTGTGTGTCGGCGTGTACCCCAAGGCAGGCCTTGCCCTTAGGACCTTCTGGTAGGGAACACGGCAGGTTGCCTCCCTGCGTTCAGTGACCGAAGGTGACACCTTCGTGGCCGTGTCCTGGCAGTGGTGCCAGGCGACGGTCAATCGATTATTAGCAGAGCGATGGGTTTTCGTGTTGTCCGGTAATGCTCCGAGGTTCTAGCCATTCGTGCGTGTTTGGTTGGCCGATGGCCCTCTTGAGGGTCTATGCGTGCCTCGTGCTTGCTGGGCTTGTCGTGTGTTACAAGCCAGTGGTGCGGCGCGGTTCCTATTGTGCTTGCCCCGCCTTTTGCCCGGTGGTTGGCACTTGAGGGCTTGTCCCGTTCAGAGGTTGTCTCCGTTTCCTGGGACCCCCGTCCTCGTGAGCCTTAGAGGGAGCGTTCGGGGCTACGAGCGTGCTCGAGTTGGCAGTCGACAGAGCGGACTCTAGAGCTGAGGGGAAAACGAGGTTGGACAACAGTGCCGAGTCGTTTGTAGAGCTCTCTTGTCTGGGTCTGGGATGTCGAGGGGTTCGGAGTGCTTTCTTGGAGCAGACCAGATAGTCCTTTGTCTCACTGCCTCGCTCTATGTTGGTTCCAGAGCCGCGTAGGGAGGTCAGGCGTGGGGCCGCAGCTTGGCCAGGCTGCGGTGTTGCGTGTGTTGTGTGTTCTTGGCAATTTTGTCTCGCTCTTCCGAGGAGGTTAGAGGCGAGAGCCGGCAGGCGAGCGAAGAGGGTGCGGACGGTGCATCCCATTCTTAGCTACCAGTGGCGGTGGCTAGGTTGCTATTATTGTGACGACGCTTCCTCACGACATTTCTAAGTGTTATCCATTGCCCTAGCTTGCACGACAGTTATAGCCTGGTCATGCCTAGTTCTCGTGGGCGTCGTTGGTCTGGCCTTGCACAGACCTGTGCTTCTGGTGGTTTCCGTTTGGTGTTCTCTTGGTTCCGTAGTCCCGTTCTTGGGTGCCAGTTCGTGGTGGCACCAGCGAGTGTGGTTTCCCGACCTTGCGGTGTGTCCGGGGTCTGGGGTGGTTCTGCTTGTGGGCCCTCAACCTTGTAGAGGTCTGAGGTGGCCATGCCTGTGGTGAGACGTCGTTCTCACTTGGTTGTTCTGTGGTCTCAGTAGGTGTGCCGAGCGTCGCTTCCGCTGTGTGCCCGACTCCGTTGGTTTCTGCGGGAGTCGTGTGTGTGGCCCGACCTCAGTTGGTGGTCATGGCGTTGCACTATTCTCTTCCGCTGCTTAGTAGTATCATGCTGTAGGTGTTCCTCGCTTTACAACTTTCAAGTGTAGTTTTCCTGTTTTCGGAGTTCCTGCTGCTCTGGCCGGTGAGGGACTGGTAATCCCTACTGGGCCTTGTTCGCGAGGCTCACCCCCCCTACTTCCTTCAGCTAGGGGCTCGTCGCCGCGGGAGTTCGGTGTCAGACAGGTTGCGGAGGCGGCTGTGGTGCCGTGTTGCTGTCAACAGCAGTGAGAGCTGAGTGTGGTGAGCTCTTGTAGCCGAGTGAGCTGAGAGTTGTGTTTGACAAGTCATCGGGATATGCCCCTTAAGGACTGCACCTTTCTTCTTGTACCTGTGCTTTTGCTTGGGACTCGTTGTACAGACTTTCATCTGCCATGATCTGCGGAGCATAACGCCCTAGCTCTACAAATCTGGCCCTGTACTGCACTACAGTAGAGTCCCTCTGCTGCAAGTCCAGAAACTGGTACAACCTCTCCGTCCGGACGTAAGTAGGACAGATGGCCCTCTCAAAAGAAACGACAAACTCCTGCCACGGAATCTGTCTAAGTGGGCGAGACTGAAAAGTAGTCTCCCACTCAGAGGACCACCAAGTCAACGCCTGCGCCTGCAACTGGTAACTAGCTAACAACACTCGCTCCTCGGGAACACACTCCATGGAACGGAAAGTCCGCTCCACTGCATCCAACCATGCCCACGCGATGTCTGGATCAGGCTGGCCCAAAAACTGGGAGGCTAAAATTGCAAGAACTCCTCAACACCTTCCCAGTACAACCTGGGGTACCGGCGCATCACGGTGCTGAGCTACAAACTGAGCCATCCCTCAAGAACTCGGGTTCAAGTCTAATCCCTGAGCTACCTGAGGAGGAGGGGTGGCGGTGGCGGAACAATACCACGTGTGCGTCCTGTGGCAAGGCTGCGTTGCTAAGGTGGCGGAGCGTCTCCAGCCTCCTGACGAGTCGCCTGCTCAGCCACTCCCTCTCTAGGATGTCGCCTAGGTGCCATAGTATACACAGAGCAAAATTACACACACATAAATACACTAACTAACTCGGGCTAAATAGCTGCAACTGTACTCTTTGTACTCTGAGTTAACATGATGGGTATTTCCTTATAATATCTCATCAGACCAGGCTCTGATACCAAACTGTAGCGACCCAGAATCCGCATTACCAATAACCAACCAGTAACCTGAATTCTGACCGTTAACCCACGAGACAAGCTCGGAAGGGTAAAAAGTGAGTGTCCGAGGAGACTATATATAAGAAGATACACACCATGTAAAGCTGTAAAGTTTCACTATACATGAAACATAACATGTACAACTCAGAGTCCGAGCTAAGTACAGAGTACAGAAGTACAACAAAAAGTACTACTCACTGCAACTAGGGCGCACCAACACCGGAGTGGCTAGACTCGCCTAGAACGGGAGTCGACGACGACCACCCACCTGAAAGGGAGGGGAGTGAGTCTCAAGAAAAGAGACCCAGTAGGGAAAAGTAACCCCCACCGGCAACAGTACTAAAGTGCGGAAAGTAAAAACATAAAGTAAATACACGTCGCATCTCAACACAAAACTATAAACTTGGGCTCTCAGGTAGTAAAACACACACTCACACACACAGTAAGTAGGACTCAGCTAGGGTCTGTGGCTCGGCGTCCATCACCACAGAGTCTCTCAACTCCAGCCACGTGTGCACACTATAGACGCTCTCTCTCGCGTCTGGTCCACGACCGGTTTTCCCCCTACGCCTGACCCTAGCGGTAGGAAGGGACTCCACGGAGACCGGCTCGAAACCACCACAAGGAGTACGCACAGGACAGAGACGCTCTCAACATCCTGGCTCACCGACGGAGGACCCCCACATGCCGGTCATCTAGACAGAGCATCGCTCTATGTCCAGGTGACAAACAGAAACAGAAGCACGGTAACTCAACGCGAGTACAGACGGTAACACTCTCAACGTCTGAAACACCGTACAATAGACGGACACCTCGTGTCACATCTTGACATAATTAATTACGCATATGCACAGGTGGAGTCACACTCTAATCTTGGAAAATTGTGTTAACAGGGCGGACATCACACGTCAACACCTTGAAACACAAAACAGGACCAAGGCCTGCTGGGACACAAGATATTAACGGCAACATCGAATGTCGCCAATCAAGATGTAAACGGCACTCATATTACCGCCAACACTTAATCAACGGCAATGGACCTTGTCGTTTATATCAACCTTGAAGATCTCAACATCAACATATGTGGACGTTAATATCTTCAGCTCCCTAAACCCAGAACAGCGCCAGGTCATTCCAATTGGGTAAAACCACCCAATCAGAACACCTGCTGATGGAGGGAAATACTTCCTCACAGCTTCTAACACTACCAGAACTTCGGAAAACACGATCCAACACTTGGATCGCCCAAACACCAAAATCCCGGCATGGCATAACCCACCCTAAAATGCGATTGCATAAAATTACACAAATAAGCATGCTGATCCGTTAAGGAGGGTTTAAGGGGTTAAGTCCCTACCTTAAAACGCCTCAAAACTCCTAAACAGTCACCAATCGCGCCGGAACCCCTCGAAGTCTCCACGCGAATCACACCAACTCTTCGTGTTTCCCGCTCGATCTAACACCGCCACACGTACCACGGCCTTCCCACGAACTCCCATCAACCATTGGAGGAGGTGGAAACAGACAAAGGCAAAAGTGGAGGGAAGGAGAGGAAAGGAAGAGGAAAGGTTGCTGCTCTCAGGCTGCCCTATTTCTACAGGCGCGACAAATAGACATCCACATACCTCGCCGCCTATTTGAACCGCCAATGGGTTGACGTCTGGACCGCTTGCCATCAAGTTCAACGACAAACGTCCACATCGCTGGACGCCAATACCAAGTTAACGGCTAGCCCCCTCGCCGCCAACCACAAGTCAATGACAATGTCCCTTGTCGTCAGCCACACCAGAACCTCTACAAGACCCAATAAGGATCCGCTAAGACCCGAGACCTTACAGCCCTCCCCCCTTAAGGAATTTTGCCCTCAAAATTCAAACAACATAAAGAAAGAAGACTCACCAAAGAGGTACGGAAACTGCTCGCGCATTTCATCCTCTCGCTCCCATGTCGACTCACCACCTGAAAGCCGCTGCCACGCAACATGAACTAAGGGGATTGCCTTGTTCCTCAACCTCTGAACTCGGCGATCCTCAATATGTAACAGAAACTCTGGTACAGTCAACACTGGAGTCACCTCAGACCACTCTGTGCTCGGGAGAACGTGAGACTTGTCAGAAAGGTACCTCCGAAGCATCGACACGTGGAACACATCGTGGACTGCTGCTAACTCTGACGGAAGCTCAAGTCTGTACGCCAAACCTCCGACACGCTCAGTAATGGTGAAAGGTCCAATAAAGTGGGGACTCAACTTTCCACGCCTACCGAACCTCACCACTCCCTTCATAGGAGACACACGGACAAACACCTGGTCCCCTACCTGAAACTCGAGCGGTCGTCTGCGCTGATCTGCATAACTCTTCTGCCGACTCTGAGCTGACTGAAGCCTCTGCCTCACAAGCTGAACTACCTCAACTGCCTGCTGTACTAACTCTGGCCCCGTGACAATCCGTTCGCCAACCTCGAACCATCTAGAGGAGTGCGACATGGTCGTCCATACAAGCCTCATATGGTGCCATACCGATACTGGAGTGATAGCTATTATTATATGCGAACTCGACCAACGGCAAGTGAGCTGTCCACGATCCCTGCCACTCCAGACAACAAGCTCTAAGCATGTCCTCTAAAGTCTGGATAGTCCGCTCTGACTGACCATCTGACTGAGGGTGGTAGGCAGAACTAAAAGCCAACTTTGTCCCCAAAGCCCTCTGGAAACTGCGCCAGAACCCAAAAGTGAAGCGAGGATCCCTATCTGACACAATAGAGATCGGCACTCCGTGCAAAGGAACAATCTGCTCTACGTACAATGCGGCCAACCTACTCATACCCCAACTAGTCCTGACAGGCAAGAATCTAGCAGTCTTCGTCAATCTGTCCATAAGAACCCAAATGCTGTCAAAACCTCCAGCTGTCCTCGACAAACCACAAACAAAGTCAGTCGTCACATGGTCCCACTTCCACATCGGAATCTCTAATGGCTGCACAAGTCCTCCTGGACGCTGATGTTCGGCCTTCACCTGCTGGCAGACCAAACACCTAGCAACAAAAGCCGCTATGTCTCTCTTCATCCCAGGCCACCAAAACTGACGTCTCAATCTGTGATACATCTTGGTTGACCCTGGATGAATCGAGTACCTAGAACCATGTGCCTCCTTTAACACAACTCTCCTGACAGACTCCTCAACAGGAACATAGAGTCTATCTCGGAACCTAACAGTTCCGTCCTCGCGAAGCTCAACCTCTGGAAGAAGTAACACACTGTGCAACTCGGGATCTGCCTGCTGAGCCTCAACAACCTGTCTCACAACGGCAGGAGCTGCCAACAAACTGCCCAACACACACAGTCGACGACTAGACGAAACTCTGAAAGACCTTCTGCCGCAGACTGCCACAACTAACTGCCACTCTAAGCATCAGATGACTCATCTGTGCTTTCCTACTCCAAGCATCTGCACTACATTCGCTTTTCCAGGCTTGTACTCAATGCTAAATCATAGTCTTTCAGATATTCCATCCATCGACGCTGCCTCATATTCAGATCCCTCTGAGAAAACACATACCTCAAACTCTGGTGGTCGGTACGGACTACAAAACTCACTCCGTACAGGTAAAGACGCCAAATCCTCAAAGCAAATACCACAACTGCAAGCTCTAGGTCATGGGTCGGGTAACTCTCCTCGTGGGGCTTAAGCTGGCGAGACGCATAAGCCACCACCCAGACCAACACCTGAAGCGTCTGTGCAAACCTCGAAACCTTCCTCACCTGAAGGTAACGCAAGGACTGGCGCTGACGTAAGCAATCGCTTCAACTCCATGAAGCTCTGCTCACACTGCTCTGACCACACAAACGGAACCCCCTGTCTCGTCAGCCGAGTCAAGGGTGCAGCAACCTAAGAAAAGTCTCGAACAAACCTGCGGTAGTAACCTGCCAAGCCCAAAAAGCTACGAATCTCAGACACAGATCTGGGACTCTCCCACTGCAAAACTGCCTCGACCTTCGCTGGATCTACAGAAACTCCCTCACCTGAGATCACGTGCCCCAAAAAGTGAACCTGTTGTAGCTAAAACTCACACTTACTAAGTTTGGCATACAACTGGTGCTCTCGCAAAGTCTGTAACACGATCCTCAGGTGCTCAGCGTGCTCCTCCTCCGAAGTGGAGTACACCAGAATGTCGTCAACAAACACTACGACAAACCGGTCCAAGAACTGGTGGAACACCCAGTGCATCAGATCCATGAAGGCCGCTGGAGCATTGGTGAGCCCAAACGGCATCACCAAAAACTCAAAATGACCATATCTGGTCCGAAAAGCAGTCCTCTCAATGTCAGAGTCTCTAATCAACAACTGATAGTAGCCCGACCTCAGGTCGATCTTCGAAAAGACATGAGCAGACTGAAGCTGATCAAAGAGATCGTCAATCCTAGGCAATGGATACCTATTCTTGATGGTCACTTGGTTCAGCTTCCTATAATCAATACACAATCTCAGGCTACCATCCTTCTTCCGGACAAACAAAACAGGTGACCCCCATAGAGAAAAGCTAGGACGAATATAGCCCTTCTCCAACAGCTCCTTAAGCTGCCTCTTCAGCTCCCTCAACTCTGCTGGTGCCATATGGTATGACACCTGTGCAAATGGTACAGTTCCAGGAACCAACTCAACAGTAAACTCAATCTCTCTCTCTGGCGGTAGACCAGGTAACTCTTCTGGAAAAACATCCGGAAACTCACACACTACAAGAATGTCCCCCACTCCCGAGGTAACTGGTCAAGGGTATAGCAGAAACTAGAAAACCCTGACAACCAGAGGCAAGCAACGTCCCTGCCCTCAAAGCAGAACTAAAAGTGAGAAGTAAGAGGTATGATACCCTAGAATAGAACGCCGCTTCTCCAGGTATCCGCAAGTGCACCCTCTTCTTCTGGCAATCCATCACTGCACCATACCGCTCTAACCAGTCATACCCAAAATCACATCATAGTCCTGCAACTGCAAAGCAAACAAGCGAGCTGACAACCACTGATCCTGCAAATGCACAGGTACCTCCTCGAGACAGTAGGACGTAAGGACAAAGTCCCCGTCGGCACTCTACTGCTAGCTCAACAGACTCTCCCATACTCAACTCTCCAAGGGAGTCTAAAAACTCCTCAGACACAAAAGAGTGAGAGGCACCGGAATCAAACAAAACTCTTGCTGTATAACAAAAACTGTAACAGTACCTTCCACTGAGTGAGTTGCCTCCGCGTCTGCACGGTCAAGTGAGTAACACGACCTCTAGCTCTCGACCCACCAGAACCTCCGGCCTGCTGACGCTGCTGCACGGGTGCCTGCAGCTGCGCTCGGGGCTGTGACTGGGTCTGCTGCTGCGGCACACGAGGTAACAAAGGGCAATCTCGCGCCATGTGACCTATCTGGTCACACAGGTAACACTGACTAGCAAAAGAACGATGTACCTGCTGCGAAGGCTGCCCTACCAGCTGCTGAACACTCCCAACAGACTGCTGTCTCTAATCTTCCTGCCTCCTATCACGCCGAAACTTCCTCCGAGATCCTGACTTCGTCGTCGTCCCAGCAGAAGTGGACGTATAGGAAGTCGTAGTCCTCAGAGTCGTCTGCACACTACCCTGCTGCTGCCGTGGCTGAGTCGGAACTACCGGTGTCTGAACCTCTGCGCTCCACGCATGGGTCCGCAAAGTGTCAGCCTCCAACGCTGCCGCTGTCTGATAGGCCGCATCCAAGTCTGTGACACGTGCAACTATCAGCGCCTGCCTGAGCTCTGGCCTCAGGCCCCTCACAAACTGCTGAGTCCTCAGACTCTCATCTGCCATGATCTGCGGAGCATAATGCCCTAGCTCTACAAATCTGGCCCTGTACTGCACTACAATAGAGTCCCTCTGCTGCAAGTCCAGAAACTGGTACAACCTCTCCGTCCGGACGTAAGTAGGACAGATGGCCCTCTCAAAAGAAACGACAAACTCCTGCCACGGAATCTGTCTAAGTGGGCGAGATTGAAAAGTAGTCTCCCACTCAGAGGACCATCAAGTCAACGCCTGCGCCTGCAACTGGTAACTAGCTAACAACACTCGCTCCTCGGGAACACACTCCATGGAACGGAAAGTCCGCTCCACTGCATCCAACCATGCCCGCGCGATGTCTGGATCAGGCTGGCCCAAAAACTGGGGAGGCTGAAACTGCAAGAACTCCCTCAACACCTTCCCAGTACCACCTTGGGGTACCGGCACATCACGGTGCTGAGCTACAAATTGAGCCATCCCCTCAAGAAATCGGGTCAAGTCTAATCCCTGAGCTACCTGAGGAGGAGGTGGCGGTGGCGGAACAATACCACTGTGTGCGTCCTGTGGCAAAGGCTGCGTCTGCTGAGGTGGCGTAGCGTCTCCAGCCTCCTGACGAGTCGCCTGCTCACCCACTCCCTCTCTAGGACGTCGCATAAGTGCCATAGTACTATACACAGAGCAAAATGACACACACATAAAATACACTAACTAACTCCGGGCTAAATAGCTGCAACTGTACTCTTTGTACTCTGAGTTAACATGATGGGTATTTCCTTATATATATCTCATCAGACCAGGCTCTGATACCAAACTGTAGCGACCCAGAATCCGCATTACCAATAACCAACCAGTAACCTGAATTCTGACCCGTTAACCCACGAGACAAGCTCGGAAGGGTAAAAAGTGAGTGTCCGAGGAGACTATATATAAGAAGATACACACCATGTAAAGCTGTAAAGTTTCACTATACATGAAACATAACATGTACAACTCAGAGTCCGAGCTAAGTACAGAGTACAGAAGTACAACAAAAAGTACTACTCACTGCAACTAGGGCGCACCAACACCGGAGTAGCTAGACTCGCCTAGAACGGGAGTCGACGACGACCCACCTGAAAGGGAGGGGAGTGAGTCTCAAGAAAAGAGACCCAGTAGGGAAAAGTAACCCCCACCGGCAACAGTACTAAAGTGCGGAAAGTAAAAACAGAAAGTAAATACACGTCGCATCTCAACACAAAACTATAAAACTCGCGGCTCAGTAACACACACTCACACACACAGTAAGTAGGACTCAGCTAGGGTCTATGGCTCGGCGTCCCATCACCACAGAGTCTATCAACCCCAGCCATGTGTGCACACTACAGACGCTCTCTCTCGCGTCTGGTCCACAACCGGTTTTCCCCCTATGCCTGACCCTAGCGGTAGAGAAGGGGCTCCACGGAGACCGGCTCGAAACCACCACAAGGAGTACGCACAGGACAGAGACGCTCTCAACATCCTGGCTCACCGACGGAGGACCCCCACATGCCGGTCATCTAGACAGAGCATCGCTCTATGTCCAGGTGACAAACAGAAACAGAAGCACGGTAACTCAACGCGAGTACAGACGGTAACACTCTCAACGTCTGAAACACCGTATAATAGATGGACACCTCGTGTCACATCTTGACACAATTAATTACGCATATGCACAGGTGGAGTCACACTCTAAGCCTGGCAAAATGTGTTAACAGGGCGAACATCACACGTCAACACCTTGAAACACAAAACAGGACCAAGGCTGCTGGGACACAAGATATTAACGCAACATCGAATGTCGCCAATTAATATGTAAATGGCACTCATATTGCCGCCAACACTTAATCAACGACAATGGACCTTGTCGTTTATATCAACCTTGAAGATCTCAACGTCAACATATGTAGACATTAATATCTTTAGCTCCCTGAACCAGAACAACGCCAGGTCAGTCCAATTGGGTAAAAGCACCCAATCAGAACACCTGCTGATGGAGGGAAATACTTCCTCACAGCTTCTAACACTACCAGAACTTCGGAAAACACGATCCAACACTTGGATCGCCCAAACACCCAAAAATCCCGGCATGGCATAACCCAACCCTAAAATGCGATTAGCATACTAATCTACACAAATAAACATGCTGATCTGTTAAGGAGGGTTTAAGGGGTTAAGTCCCTACCTTAGAATGCCTCAAAAACTCCTAAACAGTCACCAATCGCGTCGGAACCCCTCGAAGTCTCCGCGCGAATCACACCAAACCTTCGTGTTTCCCGCTCGATCTAACACCGCCACACGTACCAGGGCCTTCCCACGAACTCCCATCAACCATTGGAAGAGGTGGAAACAGACAAAGGCAAAAGTGGAGGGAAAGAGAGGAAAGGAAGAGGAAAGGTTGCTGCTCTCGGGCTGCCCTATTTCTACAGGCGCGACAAATAGACGTCCACATACCTCGCCGCCTATTTGAACCGCCAATGGGTTGACGTCTGGACCGCTTGCCGTCAAGTTCAACGACAAACGTCCACATCGCTGGACGCCAATACCAAGTTAACGGCTAGCCCCCTGGCCGCCAACCACAAGTCAACGACAATGTCCCTTGTCGTCAACCACACCAGAACCTCTACAAGACCCAATAAGGATCCGCTAAGACCCGAGACCTTACAGCCTGCGTGTGGTGTGGCCTTCACCGGTGCAGGGTTGTTACCTGTGGAGTCGGTGGAAGGTGTCTCTGCCTTGTTGGCTGCCCCTTTGTTGTTGGGGTGTGTGTTGCATTTGTTGTGCATGTGGTCTTCTGTCTGTGCATTGTTGTGCGCTGTGCTCTGCTCAGTCGGCGTTGTTGCTTGGGCTATGCAGATGTCTTGTGTGCCATGTCGCATCGCTAGTTGAGCGCTGCGACACTTGCCTGTGGTTGTTGTTAGCCTGGCGCTGATTGGTTGTGAGCTCTGGTGAGGTGCTCCCGGAGTTCTTCTCTGTTGGTTCTGGCGGGAGTGAGGTTTCCCCAGAATTGTGTTGTGCTTGTTTCTGGTTGCTGTTGTGCTGCCCTCGAGCCTGAGGTGCATCGCTTGGTTGCCCTGTGTTCTGGTGAGGTTTCCTAGAACTATTTGTTGTTGTCCTGGTGAGGGTTTCTCTCAGGACTGCTCCGTGCTCGTTTCTGTCGTGCTGTGCTACCTCAGGGTTTGAGGTATGCTGCTTCTGTTGTTTGGCTGGTGCATTCTGGAGAGTTTTCCCAGAACGGTGCCTGGGTGGTTCTCCTAGGACCGACTTGCGTTGCTTCTGCTTGCTGCAATGTTCTCTCTGATGGTCCGTGTTATTTGGTCGTTTGGATTGCACATTTTGGTGAAGGTTCTTCCCAGGATCGCCCTTTGTCGCTTCTGGTGGAGGTTCTTCCTAGGAGTGCTCTGTGTTCGTTTCGGGCCACCGTTGTGTTCCCCCTGTGGTTCGAAGTGTGCCATTTGGTTGGGCTGCGTTCTAGTGAGGTTCTCCTAGGATGGCTCTTGGCGCTCTTGGTGGAGGTTCTCCCCAAAGATGCCCTGTGTTTGTTTTGGTTGTCGCTACTCTCTCTCTGTAGAGATGAGCTGTCGCTGTTTCCAGTTGGACTGTCCGTGTTACAGTCTGCTTGGGTGTTGTCGGTCAAGGTGTGGTGCCTTTGACCATGTGTCTGGCCATTGCGCGGGCCAGGTTGTCTCGTTGTTCGTTTCCAAGTTTCTCGATCGCGCCGGTGGGACTTTGTATGTCCCCGTGGCTCGGATGGGTTGTTTTGTTTTCCTGTGCCCGGCGTGCTCTCCCAGATGGTGGTCTGGTGAGTGTAGTGGGTGTCTGGCTGGCTGTGCTTCTTATGGAAGTGCCAGTCTTGCGTTGTGGTTTTTCCTCTCGCGCGTGGAAGAGACTCGTTGTGTGTGTCCAATTCCTCTGCTTTCCATTGGTTGCTCGGGGTGGCGATGCTCCACTGTGGTGTTGTGTTGCCAGGGTGCGCATCGTTGCGACCTTCTGGTGGAGTCATCTTCCTTGGAGTTGTTTTTGGGTTGAGCTGGTTGCTCCCCTCGTGCTATCATTTCCTCGTGGCACCGTGGGTTGGTGGACCTATTCGTGCCATTTATCATCGTGATGGTTTCTTGCTACCTGCCTGGACAACTTGGGGCATGGGTCCCTGTTGGCTTGGTGTGAGGTAGTAGTACCGTTTTCTCGTTTGGTTGCATGCGTGAGTGTTGTTCCGCTGTGCATTGGTTCTTCGTGGTTGGCTTGCTCATGCAAGCATTGTTCCGGTGTTTGCTCGGTGGTGCCTCGACTTGTGCCTTGGAGGCTTTCCACGTCGTCGTTTTGGTGTTTGGCCTCTCTATCGGTCTCGATAGAGGTGGTGCTTCCTGCTCATGCGTACCAGGGAGTTGCTGCGGTTTCCGCTCCCTGTGTGGCAGAGTCGGTGCTTTGTGTTTTGTGTTCTTCTTGGAGCAGACGTGGTAGTCGCGCTCTTGAAGTAGTTGTTGTCGGTTTTCCGTGTGCTTCCGTTGTGGGTCTCTGGTGGGGAGCCCCCTTCGGTGGGCCCTGTGTCGTCTTGGGCCGTCGGTGCGGTTGTGTGTGCTGCACCTTGTGCGTTTTCTTCGATGCTTTGTGTTTTGTGCCTCAAGGGCTGGGGCCGGCGTGGCCTGTGGTGCCCTTTCGGGCTTGTGGTTCTTTGCATGTGGCTTTTTGGCAGGTCTCTTGTGGAGAGTCCTTCCCATTAGCCCGTGTTGTTTTGGCCGCTGGTGCACTTGTGTTGCACTTTGTTTGGTTTTGGGTGCTTGTGGTAGCACCGCGTGCCCGTGCTCGAGCGTTTCGATTTATGCCGTCTGGAGTCTTGGTGCATTGTGTTGTACCTTGGGTGGATCACGGTGCTTGTGATAGCACCTTGTGTTGTGCCATGTGCCTGATTGTGAGCTTTGTGTGTCGTTTTACGACTTCACTCAGTGTTGGAGGCGTTGAGCGTTCTGCCTCTAGAACACTTTGTGTTGGCCTGGGCCCTGTGGTCGTACCGTTACCACTGTGGGGTGGCTGCTTTGCCTTGTCTAGGTCTCCCTATCGGTGGTACGCCCGACTTTGGTCGTGGCCAGTGTCCCGATTTTTCCTCTCGCTCTGGGAGCGATCGTGTTTGGCTGTGGTACCCTGCTTCGGTTTGGGTCCCTCTGAGGTCTGTGTGTTGCTCTCGACCTCTGCAGTTGTTTCGGTTCCCATGTGGTTGTGTGCCTTTCTGGCGGTTGGCATATTGGTACCCGCGCTAAGCCCTGTGTGCGTGTGGCGGGTGTGCTGCCAACTCTTCGTTGGTTCTCCGTTGTGCGTGGCGTTGGTGAGTCTGGAAGCCGATGGCGGAGTCTCCTGTCGGTTCGTCCACTGATAGTGAGGCTTATTGGCTTGCTAGTACTCGACCACGTGGTTTGATGACTTTGTGAGGTGCTCGGCTTTGGCTTAACCTCAGACGTCTTCCGTGTTTCCGTCGCGGTGTGCCACGTTGTGGAGTGTGTGACTCCCAGTTTCTATGGCCCCGCGTGCGTTTAGGGTCCTTGTCGAACCACGAGGAAGGTCTGGGTGAGACCTAGTGGTGACAGTGGACTCCGTTTCCACGTGTTGAGGTTTCTCCATGTGCGTTTGCTGTCCCTGTTGGACCACGAGGAAGGTTTGGGTGGGACCTAGTGGTGACAGTGGATGTCGTTCCGTGTGTTGCGGATTCTCCGCGAGCGCGATGTTGCCCTGGTTCTCGTCGCTCATGTGGCTTCTCGGCTGGGCCGGTGACCGGTGTTAGCTACTGTTAGGAGTGTGAGGCTATTCCCCTGAGACTTGTGGTTGGTTCTCAGGTGTTTCTTGTGTTGCTATCGGCAACCGCGTCCTCTGTCAGGTTTTGCCGGCGACAGAGTAGGTTGCTAGTCGGCTGGTCCCAACAGTGGGGTCTGTTGGTGGCTGCAGCCGTGTGGTTTACGGCTGGCATTTTCTGTTGTTCGGGCTAGTTTTGGCGTTGCTCGGCACCTGTGGGGTTGTCCTCCTAGTTGGACGCCCCACGTGTGGCTGGAGTGACTCGTTGGTTTCTCGGCTTGGTGCTCCAGGTGCGTTGGAGCATGTTGTGAGCCGTTGAGTTTTTTTGGTTCTGTGCCTCCCGTGTGTTTGGGGCTCATTGTGTGAGCCGTTGGTTTTTTCCGGCCTTGTATGCTCCGCACGTGTTTGGTTGTGCGAGTGTTGCCACGAGGAAGTTGCGTTAAGACTTAGTGGCTTTTTCGCGCTGGTCTTACGTTTGCTCCCTGTGCTTCGTTTCGTGCCTCGAGATCCTTTGGGCTTGCCCCAATTTCGAGGATAAAATTGTTTTAAGGGGGGTAGAATGTAAGACCTAGTTTCCCAGCTTCTGTTCGGTGTCGTGGGATGACTGGCCACTAACGCGTCCAGGATGGGCGACGCATTAGTGTCGCGTCAGGGGTGTCCGACGTGACAGTCATCCGTGTCACGACGAGCTTGTGGGTCGTGTTCTGGTCGCACCTTGGCTCTCCGTCGCATCTTCGTGTCACGCCCGGTCAGTGGGTCGCGACTGCTTTATGTTGCTTCGATCATATGATGCCTATCAGAATGGCAGGTGTGTTAGTACGACCTGTTGTGTTGTCGCGGCGCCCGTGGGGGGCGCGTTCTTGTCGCGGTCCATGGACCCGTCGCGTTAAGGTTGTTAACGCGACAGGGCGGTCCGTCAAGTTCTGGGTGCCGGGGGCTTAAGGAGCTGGCCGGCTACCCCTTCCCCTTCTCTCTCTTCTTCTTCCCTTCTCCCTCTCCCTCCGGCGGTGCTCCGCCTCTCCCTCTCCCCTTTGAGTGTTTCAGGCGAGGAGGAGGGTTGTGCGTGGTGCCGTGGCATCATGGACCTTGCGTGGAGAGAGGAGGAGGTGGCCAACTGACGTGAAGGGCCCCATTGGGGTTCGTTATTCATGAAAGGTAGGGATTTCTTGCGCCCTTCTCGATTCGAGTGGATTGGGAGCCCCTCATGCTTTCTAGATAGATTTGTAGCTTTCCCCATGCTCCTCTCCCCCGTGTGTGCATGTGTGTATCTTCGTGGGCGACCCGGGATTGAGGTTCCTGCTAGTCTGCTTCCCGGCTGATGTCGCGATGGCTCGGCACGTCGCGACATCAGAGGAGGCGTCGGCCCCATCGGGCGCGACCTTATCGCGACGCCGTTGGTAGTCGCGATAAGGCTGTCGCGCCGCGCTTCTCGGTCGCGATAGGATTGCTGTCGCGGCGCATTTCCGGGTCGCGACAGGGTTGCTATCGCGACGCCTTGCCCGGTCGCAACAAGGGCTATCACGGTGCCCTTCCCCGTCGCGATGGTGTCGCGACGACCTTGGGGGTCGCGACAGTACCTGTGATGCCTCGGGTGTTTCCTTGGGCCCGGTTGTGTGTCAACATGTGCCCCAGGGCAGGCCTTGCCCTTAGGACCTTCTAGTAGGGAATGCGGCAGGTTGCCTCCCTACATTTAGTGACCGAAGGTGACACCTTCGTGGCCGTGTTATGGTGGTTTTCGTTCGGTGTTCTCTCGGTTCCGTAGTCCCGTTCTTGGGTGCCAGTCCGTGGTGGCTCTGGCGAGTGTGGTTTCCCGACCTTGCGGTGTGTCTGGGGTTCAGGGTGGTTCTACTTGTGGGCCCTCAACCTTGTAGAGATCTGAGGTGGCCATGCCTGTGGTGAGACGTCGTTCTCACTTGGCTGTTCCGTGGTCTCGGCAGGTGTGCCGAGCATCGCTTCCACTGTGTGCCCGACTCCGTTGGTTTCTGTGGGAGTCGTGCGTGTGGCCCGACCTCGGTTGGTAGTTGTGGCATTGCGCTGTTCTCTTCCGCTGCTTAATAGTATCATGTTGTAGGTGTTCCTCGCTTTACAGTTTTCTAGTGTAGTTTTCCTATTTTCGGAGTTCCTGCTACTCTGGCCAGTGAGGGACTGGTAATCCCTACTGGGCCTTGTTCGCGAGGCTCATCCCCCTACTTCCTTCAGCTAGGAGCTCGTCGTCGCGGGAGCTCGGTGTCGGACGGGTTGCAGAGGTAGCTACGGCGCCATGTTGTTGTCAGCAGCAGTGAGAGCTGAGTGTGGTGAGCTCTTGTAGTCGAGTGAGCTGAGAGTTGTGTTTTGCAAGCCCTCGGGGTATGCCCCTTAAGGACTGCACCTTTCTTCTTGTACCTGTGCTTTTGCTTGGGACTCGTTGTACAGACTTTTGTATATTATACATATTGTTATAGTTGTTTAAATTCAGTACATATCTCACTAGACTAGTTCTTCTAACCCTTCCGGATCTTCGGATCTGTGGGTGGCTACGCGAACTTCGGGGCCCTGGCGGGGGTCCGGGAGGTCGGGTCGTTACACAAACTTGGATAAAATAGATTTTAAACCATCAACAGTCTTGTTCAATTCAGATATTTTCCTTTCAGAATTTTGGTTTTTGTTCACAACAACTTCAAGTTCATTTGTCAATTTTTCTTTTTCAGCTTTTAGCTCATCATTCATCTTCTTTAGACTATTGCATTCATTATTCAATGTTTTGTTAGAAATTAAGCATTCAATTTTCTTTTTCAAATGATGATTTTCTTCAACCAATTGTTTAAGTTTTTCATTTACCTGATGATCATGAGCCATGTTGGCAATTTGTTTCTTAAATTGTTCAATTTCAGATTTCAACTAAGCATTATTTTGAATAAACTTTTCATTGTTCTCTTTTAAGATATTCAATATTTTCTCTACCTTTTCACATTCATTTTTTAAAATTTGATTTTCAAATTTCAGAACTTCATCTTCTTTTGAAAGGGTTTGAGAACTTTCTAACATGATTTTTTTTTGAATGAATTTCAAGTTTTAGAATCTTATTTTCAGATTTCATCTTCTTGGTTCTTTTACACAAATATTCACAAAGATTTTTTAATTCATCATAAGATAATTCTTCATCATAACTATCAGAATATGAATTCAGAAAATTATTAGAATTTACCGAATCATTGGAGCTTTGGCCATCAAGCATATTTTGCTCTCATCCTCATCATCATCTGAATTTTCTTCTTCCTCATCCTCTTCTTCTTCACTCCAAGTTTCTATCATAGCTCTGAGCTTATTTTTCTTCCACTTGGGTTGAATCTTCTTCTGAGCATCTGGGCATTCTGGTTTGACATGTCCTAGTTTCTTACAATTGTAACAGACAATTCTGTTAGAACTTTTGTTAGCAAATTGTTTATGTTTGGAAGAGTTGTCTACATGAGGTCTTCTTTTAAGAAATCATTTACCTTCTTTTTTAAAAAAACTTTTTGAATTTTCTTGTGAGCAAGGCAGATTCACTTGAGTCATTTTCTCTGCCTGAAGATTTTTCTTCCTCAGTTGATTCTTTCACACTAGGACTTGCTTTAAGTGCTAGTGACTTATTTTTCTTCACACAACATATGTCCGTTTCAAACCCAATTCATATGTCATTAAGGAACCAATCAATTGGTCAACAGTTGTAGTAGACAGATTTCTGGACTCTTCAACTACAGTAGCTTTTGTATGCCAAATTGGAGTCAAGGATCTAAGAATCTAGGGCTGCAAACGGGTCGGGTTCGAAACCGGAAACACAGATTCCGATTCTGATTCCGATAACCGAAATATGATTCCGATTCCGATAAGAATGGTTAGTTTCGATTCCGTTCCGATTCCGATAACATTACCGGAACCGAAATTCCAATAAGGTAAGGTGTTTACCATAATTTTACCTTGAGTTTATGATAATTTATCGGAATAACAGATACCAATACCGATTTCGATTATTTTTTCAATTCCGATTCTGATTCCGATAACTTATCGGAATATCCGATACCGATTCCGATAAGCTATCGGTATCATATTTCGATTCCGAAATCGATAATTTTTATCAGAATCGGGTCGGAATATCGGAACATCGGGTTTTGTTTACACCCCTATAAGAATCTTTCTAACAAGTTCAAATTCAGTATATGTTTTTCCTAGACTCTTCAAGCCATTTGTTAGTAGAGTTAATCTACCATACATCTCTGAGATGGTTTCATCATTTTTCATTTTAAAGACCTCATATTCAGAAACTAACATATTGGCTTTAGTTTCTTTTACCTCGGAGGTACCTTCATAAATTACCATTAGACGATTCCATATCTCATTGGCGCTGGCACATGAGGAGACTCTTGAAAACTCTATAGGATGGAGAGAGCATTACATGATATTCATGGCGCTCTAGTTAGTATTTGACTTCTTGATTTGTTTTGGAGTTCATTTCTCTTCATCTTCTGGTAGCTCATAAGGTTCACTACTGACCACCTTCCAGATTTGATGATCATGGGCTCTTAAGAAAACTTGCATGCGAGTCTTCCAGTAAGTATAGTTTGATCCATCAAAATAGAGTGGTCTATACATAGAGTATCCTTCTGGCACATATCCCCTTATATCTATTTCACCTGAACTCTCCAGGCTATTAAACCACAAGAATGGAGAACCTGCTTTGATACCAAGTGTTGGATTGAAGATGCAGTGATATGACAAATATAGAAGGGAGGGTTGAATAGATTTGCAGCGGAAACCTTATGCAATTAAAAATATGTCAAATTAAAATCTCTATTCAAATAGGTACCCACTGATTTGATTAACTTAAAGGAATCTAAAGCACATTAGATCATCTATCTATAAGTGTGTGAGTGCTTAGAAGGTGATCAAAATCCTATGCAAGCATTCTAGTGGAAAATCACACATCAAACCACTGCACATGATATTTTTAAGATGGTTCGGTTCCCAGATGGAGACCTACATCCACCCCTCACTCAAAGCAAGTGAGGCTTCACTAAACTGCTGATTCACAGCTTCAAACAACTACTGACTCATAGCTTGACCGCTGACTCACAGCTTGCTAACCGCTGATTACACAGCTTATCCGCTGATTCACAGCTTCAAGGTCAGATAGACCTCCTCAATCCACACACAAACACAATATGGGATCAACACTCCTATCACCAGTAGGAGCAATCAAAGAGTTCATGATGAAGTTTAAAAGTGAAAAAATAAATGCACATGAAGATCAGAGTTAAGGGAGACAAATCCTCGAACACCAGTCCTTTGGCTTCGCCTAATTTCCTCTGGACTATTTGAATTGAACTTTGAATCTTCAGATTTTGAGAGTTGAAGTCGTGCTTCAGATCTTCTCGCAAGAACGCATCATCTGGATGTGCACCTCAGCCAATCTGACTTGAACTCCCTCAAATCAGCCTCAATTTGTAATACTCTGTTTCAGATCTGATTTACAGAGAAATTCAAATCTGAGTTGATGCTCTTGAGTTCTTCCACAGATGCTGAGCTTTGTGCTTCTGCTCTTGCACAAGCTTTCTCTTCCACCTTCCTTCAGATCTACTTCTTCTTCTCAGCTCTGCTACTTCTCCATTGCACGACTGCTCCTTCTTCCTTTGTTGCTTTTCTTTTGCACGATTGCTTCTTTTTCTCAACTCTGCTGCTCTTCTCCTTGATCTGCTCCTCTTGCAGCACTCTAACACTCTCCTTCTATGCTTGACCTTGATCCCCACATTCTCTGTGATGGATGGCTACTCCAGATGAGGCAGGAGGCCTTTTAAAACCTTAGTGTAGTCCCTTGTATGTGAGAGGCATATGCACAGAAACCTAGGGTTCACCCATGGTTGCCACCTGTCCAAAAGTCCTTCTCCTCATAGCCACTTGAATGAAAGGGTATTTTGGTAATAATAGAGTCTCCCAAAAGTCTTCAGAGATAAATCACACCCTTTGGAAATCATACCTTTTACGTTTCTGAGTTTTCACGTAATGTGTGTCGACACAAGTTTTCATGTGTGTCGACGCAATTGACTAAATTTCAGTTCCAGCTTACTGGGAGGAAACTTGTGTCGACCTAATTTACAACTAGTGTCGACACAACTGTGACTTTGTTCTTCAGAAGCTTACTGGGCAGACTATGTGTGTCGACCTGACTTTCAATGTATATCGACACAACTTTGACAAAATTGTGTAAACCTGTATGTATAAAGTGTGAACTATCAAAACATGTCATTATCATAAAAAATATAAAATATGAGGTATCAAAAACCTTTTTTAATCATTATTATAATATGTACAATATGTCACCATCAAAATCAAAGTATGAGTGTTTATACATCATCAACAACCACATGTTTTAGTCAACATCCAAATGAATACACAACTCAACATCCTTCCACAAATATGCAATATGACATCAGACATCAGATTGTGTATAATATGTCAACATCAAAACACACAACTCAACAATCTCCCCCTTCTTGATGATGACAAAATATGACAACATTTTTCACATAATATAACATTTCTCCCCCTTTTTGACAACATCAAAAAGAGTGGAACATGAAGTGTAATTAAAAGTTCTGTAGGAACAAACTCACAAACTCTCCCCATTAATTAGTGACAAGTATATTGACCCACTTTTCAAAGCACTCTCCCCCTATGATGATACAAATTAGGTCTTTGATTTCAAATAAGGTAGATTGTGTAAGAGGGGTGATAATAAATTGATACCAATTGATGAAGTAGGAAACTAAAGCACAAGGATGAGATACCAATGGATATCAATTGTTGGAGACCAAATGCATAAGTAAGAAGGGTGAGAGCATAATGATACCAAATGAAATGATTACACCAATTGTTGGTCCAAGGGTATGAGCAAGAATGTTGTTTGAGAAATGAGACATGTAGCAACCTGGATTTTTCGAAAAATAAAAAAAATTAATAATATTAAAAAATTAAGTCAAGTGGAAAATCAAGGAAAAGAGAATTAATTAAAACTCATTAAAAGAAAATAAGTAATGGGCTTTGTTAAATGGACCCTCTAGAATTTTTTAGGCCAAAATAGGGATTTTTAAAAGAGAAATAATAGGAAAATAACCAAAATTCGTAACTCAATTATTACCTAAATAGAGAAGGGGTTGATAAATCATTAAAATAGCTATTTGTGTTGGAAGTAGATTCCTAACACTACCCTAATTGATTGGCTACGAAATTACATCCCAACCTAACCCAATTAGAAGGTGGAAAGCTTAAAAGGAGGAGAGAAATAGGAAATCTCGTAATTAAAGAGGAATAGGAGTTGTAATAGGAAAGGGAAACCCTAGAAGCATAAAATTTTCCATCAAGCCAATCTTTTATCCTTGATTTTTGATGTTCTGCAACCACTTTAACCCCGAACCATCATGTTTAATTATATCTCCATGAATACTCGTCCCCATGCCATGAAAATTTAACTGGAGATACTGATGGATGTTAGGCATCGTTTGCCCTTGAAAGCCCTAATTTTCATCCATCCTACATCTCGAATTAATTCTTTGACCACTACTGTACACTGTACCATGTTCTTCGTGAATAAACTTGTTTGAAGCATGCCGAGATCATGTCCACATTCAAATTCCTATTTACTGGAAGTACTCTTACATGTCTAGATCCATTTAGAACTGGTTTCATGAATTTTCATCGTCTGTGCAATTAGTTATGAATTTTTGAACAACCCTGTGTCAAAACAAGGAAGGTTTGGACCGCAATCCAAGGCCTGTCCTTTTCCCGCTCGGACTCAGGCGCATGACCTGAGAACGCGACGGCCCGATAGGACGCGTTCTCAGGGCTGATTGTGACAGAGTCATCCATCGTGTTTTGAACGAGACAGGCCTTGCCGTCGCGATCTGGCAGCCTGCTTTGACCGACCCGTCGCATTCCTTGCATGACCCTGTCGCGTTCTGATCAGACCATGTCGCGACCCTTACATGGGTACGTCGCGATCTGGGGTTTTTGCATGAAAACCCATGCTTTGTTATGCTCTAACTTTCTACAATGTTTATATCCCTTGCTAACAGTCATACACGCATCGAATACACCTGTTATAAAATGATTGTACATTGAATGATTTAAAATACATGCACATGACCTCTTTCTATCTATGATTTCTTTTACACATGCACACACTTGAACCATCCAATATGGCATAACTTGGCATGAAAATATCTCATAATACATCTAGTAAATTATTTCAATTATATAATTAAGTTGCCCTATTTTATATGGACGTGTCTTCGTTTCTCGCGATGTTTTGGCAATACCGTTACCGACGCTCCACTGTTCTAGAATTCCTCTAGAACGTCGGACACTTGTTTCTATATATACACATTCTTTTGACTTGGACGAACTCTCCGTCGGATACTCCTAATTCTGCCAGACTAGTGAATCCTTGTTCAAGGCCTCCGTAAGACTCCTCTGTCTATGGATTCCCACATGGCCAACGAGCTGGTTGTACCCTAACACCTATGTTACCCTCTAGGGATCAGTAAGGTCCAAACGGCCTTAGATGCTCTCTCTCTTATCTTGAATCACGCCGGACCTCTGGACCTGTGCATAACATGGCCAGTGGAAGGGTAGTGAATTCCACCTAACTGCCAACACTAATCACCCGTGTTGCGCAACTGTTACTATCTCCCGTTACTCGACGTTTTATGTGCAATGACCTGTAGTTCTCATCTATACTCGACTCGCTCATCTATTCACACTCTCTCTACTATCTCGTCTATTCATCTAGTACTCTCATCTATTTCTTGGTACTCTCTATTGGCCATTGATTGATTATCTAAAGATAAACAATATAACCAATGCCTGGCAATATATAAAGGGCTCGGTCTAGTCTTGGGATGTGCGCCCAAAAGTGCTATTTGCCCGTGAGAGTTAAATGACTAGAGTGTTTGGCATTACACTCGAGTGCTATCTATCTCCACTATCTAAATGACAATCAAAAGTGCTATGCTATATATTCTCTCGTTGTCTATTGACAACAAAGTGCTATACTATATACATTGTGCTATTGCTATACTTTGTGCTATTTGTGTTATGGTCATCCTGCTATTTGTGCTATACTCGACGCTTGTACTATATTTGAAAACTCGTGCTATTTCAATCACATGGTATCGTGCTATCTCTTACATTACTTGACTTTTTCTCTATCATTAGTTATTCTGCCTTTTTAACACATTAATCATTTAAAGCATGCTTGATCCTGAGATTTAAGTCCTACTAGGCATTATCGCTCACCCTGCGTTATTGGTTATGTGTTCTCAGGTGAGACCGAGAAAGATGCTTACACTCAAGAGGACGGGAACGACTAAGAGTGAAGTCAAGAGTACCCTAGCATCATAGTATTGAGTTAGAGTTCAAGTTTAGCATTTTGCTTTATTTAATGTAATTAGGCCCTATAGAATGGCTCTGATATTAGTGGTTGTAACTAGACATTTGAAAATTATTAATGAGAGGAATTTGCTTTAATATTTATTCCTGTCCAATAGTTTGATGTCTAGTACTCGCTCTGTACCCGTTTCCTTGCAACTGTCTCGCGTTCCGATATTCCACATCGAGGCGTGACAAGACAAGTTTTTCCCCCTAAATACAAATTTTGAATCTCAAGTAGCAGAAAGAGTCTACAAGGCAGAGATCTGCATTTGACATGAAAAGGATGAACATGAAAGATTTTTGGTTAAGAGGAAGCAGCAAGATGGGTTAGTCAGAAGAATATCAAGGTACACTATGATATTAATATATGAGAGACAATGATAATTGTACATTTCATAATGTGCACCAAGGGTTAAAAATGAAGATGATTTTTTATTGAGTTTAAATGTCAGTTCTTTATCATCAAAAATCACTTCAGAATTTTATTTATAAATGTGATATGGTGCTTAGTCCTAACTTGAGTTGTCAAGAATGTATATCAACAGCAAAATCAAAGTTTTAATGTTAACATAATGTAGAATAATAAGTTAACACTCGTGAACAACATGATTTCTATTTCAGATTAGCTGCACTCTATACACTATTTTCTTTTCTTTTCATTTTAATCTTTTGGAACATTTCAAAAGATTTAGCAAAATGGTTTAATCCACACTTTTTTGTACAAGCATACATACAGAGATTCAAGATGAGTAGTTTCTACAATGGCCCCTGAAGATGCACTCTGATCCCTAGAGGCACAACTCCAAGAAGTACTTCTGCTTACACTGTTACGCCGGCAACATGACCGAGGAGTGCTGGTAGCTGAAGGATGAGATCTAGTCCTTGATAAAGTGCGCTACTCGGAAAGTTTGTACATCAAAACAACCACTCAAAGTGCTATGAGAGGACCTTGTGCAGCCTATGGACAATGAGCTGGACATCCAAGAAATCCACGTCATCCTCGATGGACCTATGGTAGGCGACAAAAGCAGCAGAAGCTGACGAAACTATGCTTGGTAGGTTCATCAAGTTGAATGCCCTCCAACACGAAGACCTACTCCCTACCCATCCAACTTAGCTCATGAAAACTTTGGGGAGGTTATCACCTTCTTGGATGATGATCCCCTAGGGGTTACAAGCCCACACACTGATGCGTTGGTGGTCTCAACCACCATAAATCATTGTATTGTTCATCGAGTCTTAGTAGATAATCGAAGTGCCCCCGATTTTTTGTCGTATGAGTGTTTTCTGTCGATAGGTTTAACTCATGACCAGTTGTTACCAGTCCAAACGCTTCTGTTCGGGTTCTTGGGCATTTTTGTCCAGCCTATGGGTCATGTCAAACTACCCATCACCCTAGGCATGACACCAAAACATGACTAAGATGGTAGATTTCATAGTGATCAAGTACATGCTAGGTTACAATGCCATCCTTGGGTAAAGTCTAATCAGACGATTGAAAGTCGTCCCATCTTCTCTCCACCAGAAGAAGCGAAGATCATTAGGTTGGAAAATGAAGTGAATCAACCTCTTTTTGGCTTAGGCCAAACACTTTTTATCGATGGTCAAGCTTCTACAAAAAAAATCGATGCGAGAGTGTATTATCTTATCTAAGCTTCCTCCCTGAGCTCTATTGAACCACTCACATATATTTATCCTTATGTTTTCGTGATAAAAAAACCCATGAATATCATAATAATATTTAATAGTATTTTCATTTTTGAAATATCATGAATATATTTAATAGTATTTTTTGAGATATTTTATGTACAAGAAATAACATAATTTCTATTGCTTAAAGATTTGCATTGAAATCTCATATTGATTGGAGAACAAGTCTCTATCGATTAGAGAACAAAAGTATCTATCGATTGAAGAACAAAGTCTTTATCAATTGGAGAACAAAGTGTCTATCGATTGTTGTTCAAGTCTTCAATCGATTGGAGAAGAAAAGCTTTATACCGATTACTGAACAAAGTTTCTATCGATTACTGATTCAAGCGCCTATCGATTGGAGAACAAAGTGTTATTCCGATTGGTGAACAGTGTTCTAATTACTAAATACTTGCTTTATTTTTGTTCCCATTGATGTTTAAATTGTTCCGATTACTGAAAAAATACTCAGTAACATATCGATTAGGTGTTATAAATATTCTATTATATTGATTGGTGTTATGATTGTTTCGATTGATGAGCATGTGGCCTGATTTATTCCAATTTGTTTTATGGTTGTTCCGATTACTGACTATCAAGGTTTATGTTGTATCAATTGGTGAATATATATTGCATATGCCTTTGACTTATGAATAGTTGACTTTTCTATATCGATTGGTGACTAAATATTTTTCAAATAGAATATATGTTAACTTATTCATTATTTCTTTTATATTTAAATCTATGGCTGCTATTTAAATTCTAAATTAGATTATAGTTTCACTGATCGACTAAAGCTTGTACAGTATATCGATTGTTGATCATATCTTTCATGTTATATTGATTATTGAACATTTGCACCAATTATAGAAGAAGTTGCATTCTGATTAGTGTTAATATGCCTTTAAAACACATCAATTGGTGAACTAAGAATTCAATACTTATATTATGCACTGATTACTGAATATATCTTTCAAATTGCTTTTGAATGCACTGACTAGTGAACAAAATGTCTCTGATGCACAATGAAATTTTGAATCTCCTTATTTCCTACTGACAGTAGGACTCTTAGCAACCTCCTCTCCCACCCACATGTTGGCACCTTCGAGAGCCTGCGCCCCCCTCTCTTCAGCGGGGCCACTTTTCGGGAGCTCTTCAATCCCAGCTACCTCTTGCACAATCGCACCCTTAGGTGATTGAGCCCCTGTTTGCTCAGCAGGGCCTTCAATCATTAGGAGCTCCTCACCTTCAGTCGCCTTCACGACTCCTTGCTTCGGGTTGTATTCAATGATGACCACCTCAATGTCCCCAACCTTCTCGGGCTTCGCAGACTGAACTCTAGCGGCCAGAACGGTGGTCGACGCATCCTCAAGTACTTCCCCACCAGCCTCCGCTTTTTCTTGCACTGAAGCTGAGCCCCGACCTCTTCTTCCTTGTTCTACCCCTCGGACAATCTCATCTTGATCTTAAAAGCCTTCAGTTCTAAAGGCTTGATGGTAGGGCTATAAACAAAGTCTAAAATTTTGACCTGATTCCGATAAAAATTATCGATTTCGGTATTGAAAAATGATACCGATAGCTTATCAGAATCGATATCGGATATTTCGATAAGTTTTCGGAATCGTAATTGAAAAATAATCGGAATCAGAATCGGTATTGGTTATTCCTATAAATTAGCCATAAACATAAAAGATAATGTCATGGTAAACATGTTAGCTTATCAGAATTTCGGTTCCGATAATATAATCAGAATCGGAACAAAATCGGAATTAACCATTTTGATTTTATCGAAATCAGAATCGAAACTATATTTATGTTATCATAATCAAAATCGAAAATTGTGTTTCTGGTTCCAAATTCGACCTATTTGCAGCCCTACTTAATGGTGATCCTCGAAATCACAGACATCTTCTTCTTCTTCGGTGTCACTTCGCTTGGGTACGCAGGAAGATTTTGACCTCAATAAGCTCATCCACTCCAGCCTAATCCTCTCGGTCCTGTCCCGCCTTGAGCTCCTCGACATCTGCTAAAACCAACAACTCGTCAATAACTGAACATTAATTAAGGAACTCGGGAGCTGGCAAAAAAGCTTAACCCATGCTCGAGAGAGCCCATGTTGGACCAGCTCGAACTCTGTGAGTTCCTATTCCACCTTGGTCACGATGATGTTGCGGAGCTGGTCGGAAGTCCTGACATCATCTTGGGTAATCAGCGAAACAACGTCAGGCTTCAAGAGATCCTTTACCCGAGTGGGGAAGCCCCACTGCTTAGTGCTCTTCCCCCTGTGGTTGACAAAGAAGAGCCTATTATTCAACCTTTGTTGTTGGACAGGCTCTTAACGAACTCTATCCTCATCTTTTTTCGGATAGACCTTCAAGTAGTACAAACCCAACCCTGATTTCAGAGATGATGCGAGGCAGAAGTGGTTCTGGAATATCTTTGCTTTCGGCTCCAATCCATGTTTCTTGCAAGTGAGGTGGAAGACGAAGACCATTCTCCATGAGTTGGCATCAGCTGCACTAGGGTCACTTTCAGTTCCTGGAGCACTTCCTTTACGAAATCTAGCACCGGCAACTAGACATCTGCCTCTAGGATGTCCAATGATAGCATGAACTCTCCCTCCATCTCTGACATATACGTTTGGTCTTTTGCAAAGGTATGAGATCTCGAAGTCACTAGAGATGCAGAAGTGCTTCTGCAAGCCTTTTGCAACCCAGTACCTCTTCGACTCTTTTGTCGATCTATTGGCCTGAATCACAACCTTCCCATCACGATGCGCCATCTCTACTTGTTATTTGTCTTCGGAGCCGGACAAGAAGGTGGACAAAGGTGGGAAAAGAAGGATGAAGGCAAACTCTCTTTTGGAAGTTTTGAAGTGTAAGAGCACCACCTACCTGGCTTTCCCTCTTTATAGGGGGGTAGGTCTCTACATGGGCTCAAAAATCGAAATCCCAAATGGCAATTTGTGTACTCAATATGCCTACTCGACAGCTGAGGGCGACCCCTTTGCCCCTTGGCATCATCATTAGCACAGATCTCAAAGGTTGATCAATGGATGTTACCGCGCCTCCGATGTCATTCCTCTTAATGGCGTCATCTCATCAGATGGACTATTCGATGCTTGTAAAGCTTCCTCATCCACGAAATTTCTCTCAAGTCCTCAAACGGCTTCCTTATGACCGACTTGAGAGTGGGGGGCAAGTGAGGAAGTGATCTCCAACTCATTAGGCCTATACGCTCAGTATGGTCCACCTTGGCCTTTATCTGCTCGCTCATCCTCTACCTATCCTCAGACACTTCGAGAGAATCTGAGTATGTGCCCACTCGGTCCGATGAGTGAGGGACCTTGCTAGCTATCCTCGGGCCAAACTCCACCAACTTCGCACCTGTGGGACACATTCATGGCCACTGTAACTGCTCCTAATCTACCGTTATTTGAGCATCTCGAAGGCATGTAACTCCTCATAATGAAAGGATAGTGGAGTAACGCCCCACGATCCAAGCGGTTACCATGCCACGATCTCCTCAAATGCCTCTCCATTAGGGCCTTAATTGCTACTCTCAAGGGTTCGTGATAGCTTGCCAGTGTATGAACTGCCCATGCCTTGATTATATAAAGGGATCTAAGCCCTCTATGTCAAGGTACGCAAACCTTCCGCTCCAGATCCCCAAAGCATTACAGTCAAACTCTTCACTAACTTAGCCATCGGAGGGTTTTCCCCTTGTTCTTCAAATCGGGGCCCTTTGACACTTATCTTTCTTCTTGTAGGTCCCATACGTCCTTTGTTGCCGACAGAGTTCCCCTTTTCAAGGTGTAGACATAAGGAGTCTCCTTCGACCATTTTTTGACAGCTACATTTATACTTATGCCCTCCCACCTAGTTAGATTTTAATTTCTTTTCATTATTTTGATGATAGGACAACTTCTACCATTAGTGGCCCCCATGTGCTTTATTACTAACTTACTGTTGAATCACATTTCTCTAAGAGTACTTCGCTTTCGCTTGGCAATGGTTTAGTTGAGAGAGGAATCAGATACCATTTAAAGGTCTCTCTATATGACATATAAGTAGAATGAAATCTAAAACATTTTAGAATATTCGAACATCTAATATTTCAATCTCATTTTTTTTCCACCTTCTAATTCATATTTTACATGTATCTATTCAAGGTTTATCCTAGAATCTGACTACGGATATGTGAGATAGTTTAGTAGTTAATTTATGCGAGTTGGGATCTCCTAACTCATAATAGTAGTCCATATAAATAAATTTATCAGAAAATCAAGTGATCTTTTTTAAAAATGGAGAGGATACCTAAAAAAAATTACTCGGAATTTTATATGTACCTTAAAAAATTAATCATATTTTCTTCTTTTTTTCTGACCGATAAAAATGTTGCCCTCAATAAATAAAGAAAACGTATAGCGAAAAGGTCTAGCTACCAGCACCCCCCAGCCGAACAGAGGGTGTGGAGACGTGAGAGCTTAGCAAACCCAGTACAGAGGGGAGAAGACGTGCATCTACAACAATGCTGGTACAACAAAAGATAGAGACCCTGGGACCAAGGGTCATTACACAGATGGCAAAAACCAAGAACATCAAGGCAGCAAGGCTACCGGAAGTCACACATGGCCGTCGAGGAAGGTTTCCGAAGATCATCGGCAACAGGTCAATGGGAATACACCTATGCACGATCGAACGGAACACCATGGTAGAGCTCGACGAATCTGAGAAGAAGAGGTGTTGCAGAACTAGGCTTCTCAATGCAAGGGAGCAACTATGCCAAATCTGGGAGCCGCACAAAGTTGCAGAGAACAGTTGTCGGGATTCACCGACAATAAGGGTGAGGAACAAGCTCGCAAGCACCATTGCTGCAGAGAGGGGGCCTCGGAGTAACCGGACAAGAGGGGTTGATGAGGATGATGATGAAGATACAATGGCTCTGTCCCACCGTCACCAACACCTTCATCTGCAGAGGCGGACCCATGCTATGGGTGGGAGGGGCCATGGCCCCCTCTTAATTTTATCTCTTAAATATTTTAATCAAATAATAATTAATTTAATTAATAATTTATATTTTGGCCCCCTCTATTTTTGTCATTCATATATCTATTTATTTTGGCCCCCTAAATATTTCATCTTGCATTCGTCCTTATTCACCTAGATGCAAAGAACAAAAGGAAAGAAAAACCAGGTAATAAGGGACCTACATACGTCGTATATCGGGCTCCAAATGCTCTAGAGAAAGGACCATCGACAGGTTAGTGAAGGTTTTACCAATGTGAATAGAGGACAAAAACCTCCTCCGAAAGGGGAGAACAAACTGAGAGTTGGGACTCCTAAGACAAACTGCTCTAGCAAAAACAAAGATGAACCACAGAAGGGAGAGGAACTCTTGGGGAGGGGGCACACCAGAGGCACAACACCGGCAGAGAAACGGGAGGGAGGTGACCAGGGGAAATAGAGAAACACCCCAAGACAGACCCCTAGGGGTGAACACAGGTCGGTTCGGCCTGGTTCACCCCTACTTTTGTCTAACCCAAAATGAACCAAGCCCCCCCAGTGAACCAAATTGAACCGAACCGAACCAGTTCGGTTCGATGTAATGTATGACGTTCCCAGATCGTAGTTAGTGGGTCTTGTAATAGTTTTTGAGGTGTTTTCAGGTTGCTAGCCCTGAGTGTGTCGACATGGAAGTTTCTGGCTTTAAGTTGGGTCAATCTAGTGCTCTAGTTGTAGTTGCATCGAGGTTGGTGATCGCATTCTGGTCACGGTCTACCTGGAGGGTGAGTTCTCATTTTCTGTCGTGGTTGGTCGTTTGGGCGCGACACTAGGCGTTCACTGGGGGTACATTTCATTTGGAGATATGTCACACCTAGTTAGTGTTGTGGTCCCCTGTAGGGCGCGATGGCATCGCAGACTAGCGGGGTGACGCCTTCTCCTTGTCATGGTTTTTAACTGTTGGGGAGCTGACAGAGCGAGGGTTTCACCCTTTGCTCCGCCAGGCGAGCTTCCAGCAGTGGCTTCTTGCAGGTTTGAGCTCTGTCGATATCTATGGTGTGTTGTGGCACTGGATTTGCGTAGGAGGAGGCAGTCAGATGACTTGAAGACCCCAACAGGTGGTGTTCTTCGCCGTTTGGTAGGGTTTCTTTTGCTTTTTTAGTTTCTTGCGAGTTATTTGATGTTCTTCAGCTAGAACAGAATGTGGTTGTGTGTGTGGATGGGTGTTTACTCCGTTTTAGTTGTGTTTCTTGAGTTTATGATGTTAGAGATCATGTGTAAGTGTTGTTTAGATTTAATTGAGATGCTTTAAAGGGTTTTCTATGCGGGGTGGAGCACATTTGGGGTCGTTTTCATGTGAGGAATGGTTATAGTCAAATGAATGTATGGTTTGAATGACTTGCATGTGTTTTCAAGGTTGAAGTCGCACACTCGAGTGTTCTATCTGAGATCGCAGTTGGGTTGTGGGGCAAGATGATGTCGTGGTCCTTCGATGGGGCACAACAAGTGCCAACGTTACGATTGGATGGTCTGACGTGATGATGTCGCGGTCCCTTGATAGGGCATGACAAGCGTTTGGCATCGTGGTCTGTTGCTCTACCACGTTTTGGTGGCGGCCTTTGTATGGGGCGCGTTCACCGTTGTAGTGCAGTAGTGGCTCCCGTTTGAGTGTTGATTTGTGTTGAATAGTGTGGGTCCCATGTGGGCCATGATTTAATGTTATTTGTTAGTTTAATATGGTTTACTAATGTGAATGTGGTGTGTATATGAATTCAAGAAGATTTGAGTAGCTCTCTGTGTATGTTAAGTATTATGAGTTCTCTTGCAGTGTGATCTTCTTGGACCTAGGGTAGACCCTCCAGGTCATCTATACCTCAGTGAGGATCTAGCAAGATGTGCATATGGATTTAAAGCATAGTTTAATGATAGTTGGAAGTGGCCTAAAGGTTTATGTGGTACTTGAGTTTGATCGGTTGTGGACTGTGTGGTTTACTGTGTTTAGTGGTCCGACACATAATTTGAAATGCCTTTTTAGTCAGGTAACCTAGGTTCTTTGTGAGCCAGGTACATTGTGCTCGGGGTTTGTCCTAGTACTGCATGTGCCGCAAAGGTCTGTGTCTTCTTCCTAGACACCCTCACTCGTTTGTTGAGTAGTCCATCTGGCTGAGGGAAAGACAACAATAGGGCAGCGACTTGTGGTGTGCTGTTGTCCTTTTCGGTCGCTAGTAGCACGCTTGTGGTTGGGGGACGGACACTAGTAGACGTACTGGTCTCCAGTTTGTCCATGGCTCTAGTGCCTCTCTTTAGGGAGCTTCGGTCGGAGTCCCTAGAGATGCTAGGCAAGAGTCAGCAATCTCTATGGATTGCAGTGGTGTTGGTTGGTCGCCACAGTTTCTTGGTACTTGTAAAGATGGAACAATGGTTGGATGTTTGTTTGTGGCCGCTAGATTGGGAGTGCTTTCTTCTGGTTTTTGTCCATAGTAGGTTTTGGGCTAGCCTACCCAAGTACCTTGGTCTGAGTGGTAGAGTCATTCTTTCTGACTCAATTTCCTAGCAGTCGGATGGTATGATGTTGTGGTACAAGTTGTGATGTTTACACCCATGTGTTGCATAATAAGGCTTATCCGATACAGTATTCATTTCTTAATTGCTAGTTGGTTTAGCCCAATGAGTTTGTGGTTAGGGCTGTGTTGAGAGTTAATCGGTGATTCATTGTGTTCTGGTTTTGGTTTGCTTTGTTGTTGCTATTGAGCAACTATCTTTTACAAATGGTTGATTAATGCTTGGGAGAACTGTTGTGCATTTATAGTTTTACAAATGTTTGATCATTGTGTTTTTGCTTATGACAAAATCTTTTAATAATCTCCTAAACAAATTTATAGAATTATACCACACTCTATTTTATATGAAAATTAATTTGTTTCAGTAAAGGCATACTTGTATTATATCATATAATCATTTACAGTCTATTAGTGATTAAGAAAATTTTCTAATACACATGTATACTTACATATCATAATGACTCCGACGCCCAAGAAGTCGAAGTGTTGTACGACTCCTGAGAAGTCGAAGTGAGCTATAGTTTGTTGAACTGGCGTTACTCCGACTCGTAAGAAGTCAAAGTCGGATGTCGACTGTTGAACAAACTGACTCACTCAGACTCTTGAGAAGTTGAAGAATGATATCGATGATCTTACTCTGACTTCTCTACAGTTGAAGTCTTTCATATTGCGATACCCCGGAATTTTCTTTCTTTTATATTGTGCATGTGTCTTTACTTGTTGCGTGTATAGCATATGTATTCAATTGTGCATATTACCATTTCTATACTTCTCATGAACACATGCATGTATATACATGGTATTTTAGGTGAGAATAGACAATTAGCTAAATTGATGTATATTGTGTATACTAAAATCCTAAGCATATAATACTTAAGTAATATCACGCATGTTTAATCTAATTACCGATACGCATTTTGTATTTATCTATTTTATGCATAATATATATAATTATGTTGTATACGTGTGAGTATATATAATACATATGTCAATTCAAGTGTGTGTATGCAAGAATTAATGATTATTGTACAAATTATTCTTAGTTAACTTATTTCATATTGCATCTTAATGATATTATACTTGTACTATCTACATCTTGAAGTGCATATTATACTACCTATTTCATGGATATTGTGTGTAAATATATGATGTACATATGTATATAGGTATGTTATCTTATGTATGTGATATCTATCTATCAAATCCTATGTACATCAAATCATCTATAGTATATGAATAGTACTTAAATAACATTGTGCATGTGATAGGTAAGTAATGCTATAGGCCATGTAAGTACATGAAAGTTATTTTTGTACAAGTATATATATATATATAAATGTGCATGCATTATCTAGCTATCAATGTATGTAGATCTCATGCATATTGTACGTGTTGTGCACATTGTAAGAAATCATTATCATATATTTTTTAAATAATTATGAATTTATTTCCGTGCATGCAATATATTTAAATGGGCATGCATTATTTAATTATTGATGTGCCTATTGTAATTAATTATTTTATGCATGTTGTGAGTAACCATGGTGTGTATATGTATACATACATATATTATTCTTGTTTAAATGAAATTTGACTACTTTAAGCATGTTAAATTATTTATGATGTGTAGGGTACTTAAATAATAAATTGCATGTAGTATTTAACTATTGATGAACATATTTCATTGATAGGTTCATACATGATGTATGTAATCATGTAATGTGTATGTATATGTGCATATATGTATGTTATTGATGTGTATTATCCTTAATTATGATTAGTGTAAGTTATATTTAATTAAATATTATGTAATGCATGTACTTTATGTGGTAAGGATATATGTAACTATTTTTACATATACTAAATTATTTTGGTGTATTTATGCATTTATTTTAGGGTTTGGCAGAGTTTGGACTGCACTGTGTAGTGGGCGGCCAAGACCTGGACGCCAACTGCCAGAACTGTGACTGGCGTCCACATCCCTGGACGCCAATACACAGTGGGCGGCCACTCCCTGGACGCCAACCCCCTGTTGGCGGCCAGACCCTTGACGTCAACTGTGCAGTTAACTACAACTGATGTTGACATCAATATCCTCTTGCATAACGGTTCCAGATTTCTTAATGCTCGCGTTTTGGCCGGTTCCAGATTAGAAAACCCATCCTAATGCGTAGGAAACCTACCCTATTGCGTACCCCAAACCCTAAGCCTATAAAATACCCATCCTAGGTCGAGGAGAAGGCTTTTAGCATTTGGTGAAACCCTTGGACCCGAGATGAGGAAAAGCTGATCTTTGGAGGGCCGGATCCGTCGACTGGAGGTGTTCCCCGAGGATCTACACCAACTGGAGGATAGCCTATGCATAGGAGAAGAGATTCCAACTCCGAGGAACCGTCTGCATCCCCAAAAGAACCAGATCTAAGGCGTTTCTGAGCACCTTCTTGGCAGGGCCAAGGAGGGCTTCACCAGCAATTCTTGATCTTCGTAGATTTTTTTTAGAGGCAAGTAAACCCTAGATCTCAATCTTATACATGTCCCCTTAAGTCTTAGGATTTTGCCTTTTGATCTTTTTAAGTTGTTTAAATGATTTTTGACGTAGTTACATGCTGTAAATTTTATGGGTGATTATAAACAGTCATTAGGTCATATCATGAGGTTGCCCTAATTTTTTGTAAACTGTGTTAATTATTAAAATTCAATAATTGCATTATGAGCATCACATAAACATGATTAAATCTAGTAAAAATAGATTTGCTGTAAGTTAGAGTCTTATAATTTTTACATGACAACATGAGGTCTGCTATTTGAATTCTGAACTGTTAGCATCCAACCATGTTCATATGTATCATGTATAAATATTTTAATGAAATTGCCTGAAATATTATTTAAATTGTAGAAATTATGTTTAATGTTCAAAAAATCTGGAAAATTGTACATGTGATATGTTTACTGTTATTAACCTATGATAAAAATTTGGATCTAATCTGATGACAGAAATTGTAATTATTAGTTAAACTAAGGGAACTATTCACATTTGATATGGTAGAACTAATCTTGTGTAATTCAGAAATTAACAGCATGTTTAAGACTGAATTATGAGTTGTTTTATTTTTGAAAACTATAGTATCATGATTAGGCTAACTGAGACATGTGCAAATGATAAAGAAGATATGTAAAGTGATTAAATAGTATATGTAAAATATGTAAATAGAGTGTGGAAATGTGATAAAGTGAATGTGTAATAATTGGGCCAAGAATGACACTGCTATCCTAGAGGCTTCGAGAGTTGTACATAGAAAAGTCCCTATGGAAGGCTCTACATTGTAAAAGTATGACCGAAGGGCATTAGGAAAAACCTGGAGGTGGACAAGTACCACTGGATAGGGTGGAGAGGGCTTCTCCGGTCTGCGCAGTTACCAAGATTCACCACTACATTGCCTAGGTGGTGGGTATGTGATTATGAGTTGTGTTATGAGTTATGTGTTATGAGTTGTGATATGAGTTGTGCTATGATATGAGTTATGAGTTATGAGATATTAGTTTGCGTCCTCTAATAGGTAGTTAGGACTATGTGTCATGGCATTTTAAGTAATGAAATATGAATAAAGTGTGAGATAATATGCGAATGTGGCACCTGATGAGTGCAAATGATATAATATGTGATAAGTGAAAACCAAAGGGTAAATGATATGAAGAATATGTGAAAAGATATGTAAGAGAGAGAGTAAATATGAATGAGAATGTGATTTCATGTGAAACCAATATGATTGTGCATATGTTCATACTTCCATGTATTAATACTTAAATTGCAATATCATGTTTAATATCATGTCATGTATTCATTAATCTTCTTGTAATAATGTATGTGAGTATATATATATATATGTGTGTATGTGTGTGTGTGTAAACATGCGAATTATGCAACACAAAAAGGTGAACATGTGGAATTGCTAAATGAATAAGATAAAGTGTAAATAGATCTAATTCTATGTAATTGAGTTTGTTTCATGTCAAAACATCAAGTAAAGTGTGGCTATGAATGTGATAAATACATGTAAGAATGTTAGTTCCATGCTAGATGTAATGTTCAATTAGTATAAAGTTTCATGCTTAAGTGCTTATTGTTGCCAACCAATTTGACCATGTTTTAACTTTTCAATTCATGCTATAAAATATGAAACCATGTGTATAAATTTTAATTATATTAAAAGAGCAAGCAAAATGTACAATTAAATGTGAAAAGTGAATAGTCATCATGTTAGGTTGTTCTTTTCTTTATGCTTCAATCTATGTTCTAGTTTGTAGAAAATATATCATGAAATAGATAATGTTTAAGTGGAGGTATCATGCTACATGTTAAGTGTAGAAAACATGTACAAGTGTATGTTAATATCCATGATTTAAAATAAATATGTTGAAGCCTAAAGCATGTCTAGGTGGTTTAAACATGTGTTGATAGCAAGAGTATGTATCATGTAAATTGTTATTGTAAGACCTTCGAATTTCCGTCGTATTTTTCGTATTTATGTGTGTATATTGTGTTGAGCATGTATGTACGTACTTACGTGGATATTAAAATAGTATGATTTACGTGTGCATGTGTTTATAATTAGATGTAAATAATGCATGTATTAATTGGTGATAGAGTGTGTACAATACTATACACATACTGCATGTATATATGCATCAAGTGCATGGTTTTCTGCATATTTTAGATTTCTGCCCGAAGGCCTAATTGGCGTCAATACCCTAGCCGTTTACATGGTGTTAGCGTCAACACCATGGACGCCAACCTAATCCTAGCGTCCAGCGATCTTGACGCCAACTTGTCTGACCTGCATGCGTTGCAGAGCTAGAAAACCCGGGAGCAAGGCATGGCCACCATTGGGGGATGTCCCCCAACGGCTCTAAGGCTGTCAAATTGGCATGGTGAGTGGGTGAGGATCTCTCTTACATCCTGAACCCGAAATTGGCTCTTCCACTTCTCCCTTCACCTTGTGAGAGGAGGAAAAGAAGAGAGAAAACCCTAGAGAGCATTCTGTGAGGAAAACCTCACTTTGGAACCCTCAAATCCGACCCATTGGAGTTTGTTTGGAGATCTACTGCATCAAGGAGGGAGCTGAAGCCAAGGAGAAGGCTTCCCCATCATCCCCTCGGCGTGGTGATCATCCAGGAGCCCGGAGGAAGGCGTTTTGGAGGTGCTTCTGCAACTTCTTGGGACTGCCCAAGGAGAGCTTCTCCAAGCCTAGATCCTTTGGTGTGATTTCTAAAGGCAAGTAACCTATCTATGGTGTCCCCGTATGAGTCTAGGAGGTTCTTATCATTTTTATGGAATTTCCCTCGAGTCCTAGACCCTCCATTTCACCCAAATTTCAGAGCTCGGGTCTGTGTTTCTGCACAGACCTGAGTAAACGGCAAGGTCCCTGGATGCCTAGGATGAGCTTGGCGTCCATCGACCGTGCCGCTGACTCTGAGTCAGCGGCCAGAGACTGCCGCCTAGTTCTTCAGGACAGAACAGTGAGCTGTTCTGTCCCTCTTATACATTTAATTCCGGTATGTTTATACGTTGAGGATATATGGTATTGCTATAAGCTATGTATATGGTACATTGTGGTTGTGGATGTATGTGAGTTGTGTGGGTGAATGTGGCTAATGATGTCTTGTAAGCATGTGAGAATAACTTGTAGATCATCTTGCAAAATCCATGATTCATGATTTAGATTAATGTGAATGCCTTAATTTCGGTCTATTCATGAAGAGTTGTGGGACATGTATGTGTGTTCTGAAATTTTGGAAATTATACATGCTTGTGAAATTGCTAATAAGTCGGTTCGGTAAAATGAAAGCATGTAAAAATGGTTGTGGTAAACGATTTATAGATGTATGAATTAGGGAATTTTGTACTCTAAATTCATGTGTATACACCGGTAGTTTATGTTTAAACAGCAAGTGATAAGTTACATGATGTGTGAATTCCATGTTGATGAAAAATGTGAATAACATGCTAATTAGGTGTTTGATTTTCTGTAAGTCCTATTTAGCTCAGAAAAATCTGAAAAATTGAAGGTGTGATCATGAGCCCGAAAGCAGCCTGTGGTTAAATTTTCAGACCATTTAGACCCGTAAATAGAGAGTTATGAGTTTTCATGTGAATGTGAATAATTCGTACATATGATCGCAATGTGACTAGATTTTTGTTTAAATCAGCATGATTTGAATGTTTACTGTGTGTTAAAGCCTGAAACTCTGTAGTACCATGTTAGTAAAAACAGACGAGTTCATGTGAGTGAGGAAGTGAATGTGATGGGAAGTGTAAAGTGTGAAAACCATGTGTAAAACGCTAATTGTGTAAAAGTGTAAATTGTGCCAATGTGATACTGCTTCCGAGAAGGCAGTGGAACTGTATCAGGGAAAAGTCCCCCTGAGAAAGTTCATTGTGTTAAGTGACCCTAAGGGCATTAGGGGGAAATCCTGGAGGTGGACAAGTACCACTGGTTAGGGTGGAGACTTGTTCTCCCGGTCTGCGCAGTCCAAGAGTCACCATTGCATTGCCTAGATGGTGCCTATGTGTTATGTGATGTGAATGTGTCCTTCTTTGGTGGTTTGGACTATGTGTCACGGCACCTAAATTGTGTAAATATGTGTAAAGTGTAATGTGTAAAGTGTATGTGACCATGTGTAATGTGTAAGTGACATGTGGATGTGTATGTGTAAAGTGTAACCATGTGAAAAGAGGAAATTGTGTAAAAAGGGAATGTGAAATTCTAGATGTGTAAATGTGTAATGAAACCATGTGAGACTAAATCTGAAACCAAGTAAATTCTGAAAATGCATGTTATTATTCTCATGTTATGTGTGCAAAAGTGCGTAGAATCCATGTTAGAGACAACTAATGAACATGTGTGTGAAAAGGGCAGGATGGATTGTTCACATGTGATGTTTAAGCAACATTGTAGCTCTCATGTGTAGGTTTATAGTCATTGAACCATGTAAAAATCAGCAACCTAAAGCATGTTGAAAAGTTTGGTATGTACTTAAGAACTTGTGGAATCCATGCTAATTACGTTCCCCGTTCATGTATGTCAATTGTTCATGTGAATAGTTCTCACGTTTTGATCAAAGTCTCATGAGTAAATTGAATAGAGATCATGTGATAGGTGGGTTTCATCTTAAAAATCTGAAAGCATGCCTTATGTATAAAACTGTAGAACCTTCATGATAGGTTGAAAACTTGCATTGACTAGCATGCTTGTGTGTGAAATCTGTAAATGTGCATGTAGAAACCACTAGGACTTGTACGTGAATATCATATATAGTGTTGCTTGCTGAGTCTTTAAGACTCACTCTGCTTCGGCGTACAGGTTTAGACGGTGACGAGACCTTGTGGAGGAGACAGTGGAGATAGACTTCGAGCGCGGAGTTTAGCTTGTGGAGTTGTGCATCCCTTTTGTTGTAATCTTCATAGTATGTACTTGAAACATTATATTAGAAGTATCATGAAGAAAATGTACTATGTGGACATTGGACATTTTGTATTTTATTTCAGCATTTAAATTATGAGAACTTTAATTCTTCTTTGCAAATTGTAAACTGCATGTATGTCTAATGTGGATGATGAATGAATGGAGATAGTTCTCTTTTACTTCCGCTACTCTGTTATGTATATTCGCGTGTATCTCAACTGTTTGTATCGTTGGGTAAATGTCCCACTGTGGCAGCACACTCGTTATATCGACGTGGGTCGGTGTGACCGTACCGGTGTAACGAGGGCCGTCACAGTTATAGTTTAATTGATAATATGAATTTCCTTATTGTTTGAAAGCTAATGTGTGAAATATGTTTAAAATTGAATCTTTAGTTTGCTTGCTGAGTCTTTCGACTCACTCTTGCTTCGGCGTACTGGTTGACAGGTATCTCGTGCTAGAGAGAGAAGATAGCGTAGAATGCTATCTTGGAGGAGCAGCTTTTGTGGAGCTTAGTAGTTGTACTTTCCCTTCTCATAGTACGAATAAGTTATTGTATGGATAATATTTGGACAATGTAGTTCTTTTATCATGTAATAATGTGGACA
Source organism: Colocasia esculenta (assembly GCA_014218235.1). NCBI lineage: Eukaryota > Viridiplantae > Streptophyta > Magnoliopsida > Alismatales > Araceae > Colocasia > Colocasia esculenta. Next base: position 75,735,155 of record CM024766.1, read on the forward strand.
TTGTCATTTTATTTCGTTATATAGACTGTGGAATGTGTGATGTTGATGGATTAAAGTTGAGTTGTTTATTTTATTTCCTCTATATTCAATTGCTATCCACGTACTATTCAACCTATCGGCTAGTGTTGGGTTTTATCCCACTATGACAGCACTCTTTATACCGATGGGGATTGGTATAATCGTACCGGTATGAGGAGGGTCGTTACACATAGTTTACTAGAAGTACTCCGACTTGTCTAAAGTCGAAGTATGACTGTTAAGACTTGTAGCACTCCGACTCCTTGAAAGTCGAAGTATAACTGATGATCAGTCCATCCCCATATAATATTAATTATTATGTATATTTTGGTGATTAACAAAACTCAAATAAAGTATAATCTAACAAGTTTTTATGAAGCTTAAGCACAGGAAACAAATCAGGCGAGAATCAGCAAATAAGTAAGTATTCTTAGCATCTGAAAGTACAGAGCATGTAATTTCTCTAAGTACACATCGATTTCCTATGTGTTATAACGATTTCATTAGAGTCATAACGATTTCCACTTCTATCAATTTTATTTTCACAAGGATTTGATAAAGTATCATACTGATTTCGGTTTTATAACGATTTCATAAGTGTTGCATCGATTTTGATTTCACAACGATTCGTTAAGTGAGCATAACGATTTCGATCTCACAACGATTCGCTAAGTGAGCGTAACGATTTCGATCTCACAACGATTCTCTAAGTGAGCATAATGATTTCGATCTCACAACGATTCTCTAAGTGTTCATAACAATTTCGATCTCACATCGATTTGGTCTTCATAACGATTCGATAAGTTCCACATCGATTTGGTCTTCATAACGATTCAATAAGTTCCACATCGATTTGGTCTTCATAACGATTTGATAAGTTCTACATCGATTTGGTCTTCATAATGATTCGATAAGTTCCACATCGATTTGGTCTTCATAACTATTCGATAAGTTACAACAACGACTTGGTCTTCTTAACGATTCGATAAGTTACAACAACGACTTGGTCAGTATAACGACTCGATAAGTTACACAACGATTTGCTTTCTGTAACGATTCAATAAGTCACAACAATGACTTGGTCTGTGTAACAATTCAATAAAGCAAAACAACGATTTGATCACAACATCGACTCGATAAGTGAAACAACGATTTGGTTATAACAACTCATTCATAACGACTTGCTTATACTCTCATAACGATTTGTCTCTACAACGATTTGGTTATGATTGTATAACGATTTGTGTTCACATCGATTTGTTTATACATGTGCAGCGATTTATATGAACATTGACTCATTCACATAACGATTTCATAAGTCACACTCACAACGATTTCATGAGTTATAACGGCTTGATATTTAAAATATTTCAAATATTTTGAAAGTCAAAAGTCTTCCCTCACTTTTCTCTGATATCCATGAATTTATTATGACTGAACATTTCACTGCACAATGCATGCACAGACATCTTCTATTCCTATGCTTATATTAGAAACATCTTTTTGGAAAACAAATTGATATTTCTATTTTGATGTATATTCATTCTGACGTTGACTGACAACAAGAGATAGCATAGCTGTCTATCATTTAGTATTTATTGTGTGCAGATCTCTGACAGCACAACCGTTTACAACATTGGATAAAATAGAAGATGAAGGATATCGAGAAAGATCTTCTCTTTGCATGCGTGGAACGTAAAGAACCGTTGACTGGAAGCTCTACAATACCATGCAGTCTAACATATACCAAAGCATAGAGACAACTTTTGGAGGAAGATCTTTTGAAACGATCAACTTGCTAGAAAAGCGTTCAAGCAAAACAGTCTTAGAAAAAGAGCCTCTGTCTATTCCAATCCTCGTAGCTTTTGCTCTCTGTGTTCTTGTCAAAATCTTTTAGAGAGCCCTTTTTGAGTTCTGAGAGACTTCACTTTTGTAGATCTTTCTCTCTCAGTCTCAGCCTTGTAGACACGCGAATTCGGCTCCACCGCGGGTAAATTTCATATTGCGCCGTAACGCCACAAATGACCCTCCTTTTTTCCTTATAAGAGTGTTTTTCCCAATATTTCTTTGTCTCACCCCTTTCTTTCTCGGTGCTTCCTCAAGGGGGTCTCCGGGGGCGCTGCCCCCGGAAGCTAAATTTGATTAAGGCACAGTTTCATTGATTCGTGTCCACTACAGTGGATGCCTTTTAAACGTGACGATCTTGGTGGACGCATTTAGGTCCCTTGACGCGACGGTCAACACCGACGCGTTTAAGGGCCTTTTTCTATCACATGTTCAAATTAGAAAGGCGTCCGCTAAGGACGACGCATTTAAAAAGTCAAAAAGCCTATGGCCGCGCAAGCCGTGTAATCATGACAAAATCCTTGAATCGCGTCCTTGTCAGTGGACGTGATTTAGAAGGTTAAATCTGAAATCTCGCGTCAGCAGACAGTGCATGTATGAGCCGATTGCCTCGAAACCATGCAAGTCTTAATCGCGGCGGACAAGGCGGACGCGATCCAAATCGCGGCGGCCTGTCCCGCCGTGATTCAAAGGTATGGTCCAGATTGCCCTCATCATGCGCCTGTCACATCGGTTTGACTTTCTTAATCGTGGCCTGCTGCCCGGACGCGATTCAATTCATTATCGCGGCTTCCTATTTGGACGCGATTCAAGAATCTGTTGCCTATAAATAGACCCCCGAGGGTATTATTTTAAAGGGGGCCATTCAGAGCGGCGAAGCCCTGCCGGATTCACGCCTCGACTCTGAGCCATCACCCACGTCGACCCGTTCTTGCCGGCGCCGTCGTCTTCCCTCGTCATCCACGGTGGCGGGAGCTCCATCCTCGCCTTCCTCCATCCGTTCTGGCACTGGCTACCACACCTCAATGCCGTCGCACTGTTCATTCAGGGAAGCACCCCCCTCCTTTTCTATTTGCATTTCCACTTCCTCCGGGCCCCATGTGGCTCTTTATATTTCTTCTCCTCCGGGCCCCGCGCGCCCTTTTTACTTCTTTTTAACACACATACATGCATGCATTTTACACACACCCACATTCCTTAGGGGTTTAAAGGCCACCATCTGGTAAGTCGCCCCCATGTCCTTTTATTCTTTCATTTCATTCTTTTAGAATTGCATACTACACATTTTTGGGCTAATCCCCTTCTTTTCTTTGTCTTATTTTTTAGGGTAATCAAATAGAAAGCACCCTCTACCGCGGCCGGCCGTGTTCGTAGAGGAAGAGAGAACCCGCATTCCTCCGCGCAATCTCCCCGCTAAAACGGTACGCTCGCGATCACCCTTCCACCCTGCACCCTTCGCCGTGCACCTCCATTCGGCACCCTCGCGTGCCTGGCGATCACGATCATTTTATTTTATTGTCTTTTTTCGTCATCCACTCCATATCACACACACACACACACCCCACATAACACTATTCATTCCCCCCTCTTTGTGGGCCGAAAATGGTATCTACAAGCCTTAGATCTGATACTTGTTGTAAATCAGGTCTAGGGGCATTTCGCCTTTATTCACACTACTGTGAAGTTCCTCTTCTGGGGTGAAGAGAGGACCTGTTGAAATAGGTGGTTTTTATTCCCTTCGTGTTAAAGGAAGACCTGGGTTCCAGGGTGTTGTATTCCTCTTCAGGTGAAGAAGAGAAGGTCAGCTGCGGCTGGATGTGTAAGTGTCCTTGAGGGGGACTGCACCCTTGGGTACTGGAATCCTGAGTTGTTGCTCAGGGACTGGACGTAGGACTTCTGTGGAGAGGAGGTCCAAACCAGGATAAAATCCTTGTGTAGTGCGGTTGCTTGTTTGTGATTGTTGTTTTATTTACTACTAACACTAACAGTCAAACGTAGTGTTTTATGTGAACGTTTTTGTTGACAGGTGTAGATAATCATATTTTAAGAATCCCATTCACCCCCCCCTCTGGGCTTGCTAGCTGGGCAACATAACATCAACTTCCTTGATCATCTATACTTATATATTTTTTTTAAGTATCTGATATATTTTACAGAAATAGTAATGCCTTCTTAGTACGATTAATCTTTTAATTCTTATGAATTATTCAATGAACTAAATGATCACGTGATATGCACCATGTTATGTTCTGTGTTTATCTGAATACTAATAGTTAAATAAACTCTGTACATCTCTATTCTTGTGTTTAATGCTTCATGTCTTTTCTAAATATCAGTTTCATAGTTTTTCTCTAAATTCTACATGTCTCTCAAAGACATATGTTAGCATACTCAGAATATCTAGTTTCTAGATTTTTAGGAAAAAGTTCCTTTTGCAGCAGTACTGCGCGCCAAGCAGGTGTCCATTCCTCTTGAATGCTCACCTACCATTGTATTGTTTAAAGGACAGATTGTCTGTCTGAAACTGATAGATATCTATTAAACAACTACTCGTCCTTACCTTCTTACATTATTTATATGTCTCTCAAAACTAACCCTGAGAAAAAGGAAAAGACTTGATATGATGTTTGCAGAAATTCAGGAGAAAATATTTGAAGAAGAGCCATCCAGCTATCAGTATAGCTTGAAGCTGTTGAGACTCAAAAGACAGAAGACTTGCTTTGTGAAGATCACATCTCATCTATCTCAAGTCTAAAAACCCAACGTTCAAATTCAAACGACTATTTTCTAACAGCCACTTCTCAAACGGGAATTTCTGAAGACTATATATAAAGCTAAAGTTTGAAAGTGAACAAAATACAAGAAACACACACACAACAAAGACATGACCACTTACAACACTTAGCAAGAAAAAAGAGAAGCTCACAAGATCTCAAGAAAGCTAACTGTTCAAGCTTCAACTTCCTGCTCTCTTGCTTTCAGAAGTTCTTGGGTGGCATCCTTTGTTCTAGATCTTCTCAGTCCACCCTCTTAGAGTCAAAAAGAGTTAGAGCAGTCATTCTTATTTGTAATCTCTTTCTGATTTTCTATATCTATTCATTCTTCTGAGCTGACACACTCTTTGCTTATTTCCGTATAAGAAACCAGCAGGGGGTTTGTTCCCTGTTGTACCCCTCTGTAAAGGGAAGACTTGCTGGGGAGCAAGTGGGTTGTAATACCTCTCAGGTTGAGAGAAGGCCAAGTGTTCTTGGCAGTTAGTGAAAATCCCAAGCAGTTCTTGGGGACTGTACGTAGAACTCCTGATTGATAGGAGATCCGAACTAGGATAAATCTCTGTGCACTTTGTGTGATTGATTCTGCCAAGTTTTTCACTTGTTTCACACACACTACACTAAGCACTAACATTACTATCTAGTGTTATCCATTTTTAGATAAATTTTATAAGTGCAAGAAGTTCTATTCACCCCCCTCTAGGACATTCAAAGCTCCATCCCGATCCAACAAGTGGTATCAGAGCGAGGTCTTCTCAGAAGAATTGAAAGATTTGAGAAGAGATGGCAGCTGAAGCTCACAACTATGAAGGACAGTCTGTTACAAGACCACCATTCTTTGATGGTGAAGATTACCAGAACTAGAAGATGAGAATGGAATGCTTCATCCGAGGCACAGACTTTGATCTGTGGCAGGTAATAGAGCAAGGTGATTTTACTATACTTGTTGATGGTACTTCTGCTTTATCTATAGCTGACAAAAGAAACATGTCTCTAAATTATAAGGATAAAAACTATTTATGTTGTGCATTATCTAAAAAAATTAATAGATTATCTGCATGTAAAATTGTAAAAGAAATGTGAGATAAACTAAAAGTAACATATGAAGGAACAGATAAAGTTAAACAAACTAGAATAGATATTTTGATATCTCAGTATGAACAATTCAAAATGTTACCCAATGAAAACATTACTCAAATATATAATAGATTCACCAATATAATAGTTGGTTTGAGTTCACTAGGTAAAAATCTCACAAATGAAGAAACAGTCAAAAAAAATCTTAGATTATTAACTCACTCTTGGACTCCTAAAGTCACTGCTATTGAAGAGGCACATGATCTTACTGAACTTCCTATTGATAAACTAATTGGCTCCCTCATGGCTCATGAAATTAACATGGAAAGATTTTTTGAAAGTTCTTCGAAAAAGAAAATTCCAAATACTTTGAAGGTTGCAGATTCCTCTTCATCATCTTCTGATGATTCAAAAGAAAAATCTGAAGACAGTGATGATGAAGCCATGCTATCAAGAAAACTTCAAAGAATCCTTGCGAAGAAAAAGAAGTTTGGCTTAAAGAGATACTTCAAAAGGGAAAAGAAGAAGGAGCCAACATGCTATGAATGCAACCAGCCAGGACATTTCAAATCAGAATGTCCTAAGCTCAAAAAGAAAGATCAGGCTGATAAGCATGAGAAAAAGAAGGGCAAAGAAAGAAGGTTCAGAAAATACAAGAAGAAAGCAATGGCCGCAGCATGGGACAATGAGGAAGCTACAAGTTCAGACTTACCAAGCTCAAAATCAGAAGAAGAAGAACAAGTGAATCTAGCCCTCATGGCAGGACTAGATCAGGTAAATTCTGAAACTTCATTCACTTCATGTTTAGAATTTGATTCAGATAGTTTAGAAGATGCATTTAATGAATTGTATGATAAATATAAAATTGTAGTTAAACAAATGAAAGTAGTTAAATTAAATCTGATAAACCAAGAAAAATCCAACACCTTTCTAAAAAATGAAGTAGAAATGTTAGAACAACACCTATCTGAAACTAAAAGAACAAATGAACTATTGTGTGAAGATTTGAAGGTTAAAAATGGAAAAATCATGGAACTTGAGTCAAATCTAAATGAATTAAAAGATGAAGAAAAGTTAAGAGAAGAAAATAATTACTTAAGAGCTACAATAGACAGAATAACGAACTGCAAAACATCATTAGTTGTAAAACTAAAATGTGCTAGAACAGGTAAAAAGAAATATGGAGTAGGATATACACCTCCACCAAATGTAGAAGATATTTTTTATCTTGAAAAATACCCAACTCCTAACTTTGTAAAGAAAAAAAGAATTAAAAATCCTAAAAGGGTTAATCAATATGTCTACAAGTAGAAACTTAAAACTAATAACACTACAAAGTCAAAGCATGCATATGATTTATGTTGTAGTCATTGTAATCAATTAGGACACACAGTTAGCACAAACACCACTAGTCATTTACGATGGATTTCTAAAACTAACCTTCAAGGACCCAAGAAAATTTGGGTACCAAAGATCTCAACTTAATTTTGTTTGCAGGGATGCCTGAGAGCATCCAAATGGTATTTGGATAGTGGGTGCTCTAGGCATATGACAGGAGACAAAAAATTATTTAAAAGTTTTAGAAATAAAGTTGGTCAAGCCACATATGGTGATAATGGAAAAGAAAGGTATTAGGTTATGGAACAGTAGGAACAAAAGAAAAGGATTTAATAGAAGATGTTATGTATGTTGAAGGATTAAAGCATAATCTCATCAGTATCAGTCAATTATGTGATAAAGGTCACTTGGTAAATTTTCAAAATGACAAGTGTGTTATTCAAAAGAATGGAAAAATAGTTTTTGATGCTCTAAGAGTTAAAAATTTGTACACCTTATAATTGGCAGAACTGAAAGAAGTCAACTTGTGCCTTGCAACTACGAAGACTGAAGAGACTGATCTATGACATAGAAAATTAGGATATGCAAGCACCTCAGTGATCAAGAAATTAATTAAGCTTGACCTAGTTGAAGGTCTTCCAAAGCTGAAATTGAAGAGATCTGGGATCTGTACAGCTTGTGCAAAAGGAAAGCAAACCAAGACATCATTTCAGTCCAAAACATTGGTAACGACCTCCAAACCATTGGAACTCATCCACATGGATTTATTTGGACCTATAAGAACAGTAAGTCTTGGAGAAAAGGTATATGGCTATGTAATTGTGGATGACTATTCAAGATACACTTGGGTATCATTTTTGGAAGCCAAATCAGAGACCTTTTTAGCCTTTCTGAAATTCAGTAAATTAGTACAGAAGAACCAGAAATATCAAATAATCAGTATCAGATCTGATCATGGTTGAGAATTCAAGAATGAAGAGTTTGTCAGATTCTATGAAGAAAATGGCATAGAACACAATTTCTCTGCACCTAGAACACCTCAGCAGAATAGAGTAGCAGAAAGAAAGAATAGGACACTATTGGACATGGCCAGAACAATGCTTGCTGAATACAATCTACCAAGAGACTTCTGGGCAGAAGTAGTCAACACAACCTGCTACATCATCAACATGTGCATGATCAGACCAATTTTGAAGAAGACACCTTATGAGCTGTACAAGGACAAGAAGCCAAACATCAGTCACCTTCGACCTTTTAGTTGTAAGTGTTTCATTTTGAATAATGGTAAAGATAATTTATAAAAATTAGATGCTAAAAGTGATGAAGGTTTTCTATTAGAGTATATTTCAAAACCTAGAGGATATAGGGTGTTCAATAGAAAAACTTTAACCAATGAACAAACAGTTCATGTCTTATTTGATGAAACTAACTCTATATTAGAAAATAGAAGAAGAAGAAGATGTTGGTGAAGAATTGTGCAGGGATCTAGAACAAGCTTCTCTTGAAGAAAAATGTGAAGACAAGGAAGATCCTACATTAGAAGAACTGCAACAACAAGAATAAGTACATGAAAAACTACCTAGAGAACTGAGGTATCACAGATCATCCAAGAGAAAATATCATAGGTGATCCTCAAGACAGGGTAAGAATAAGAGATATGAATATTCCTTGTGATTACACTACATTTGTTTCTCAAATTGAGCCTAGGACAATCAATGATGCACTGACAGATAAATCTTAGATCCTAACTATACAAGAGGAACTTAACCAGTTCCAACGCAGCCAAGTCTGGATTCTTGTACCTAGACCTTCTGACCATCCAGTTATTAGGACCAGATGGGTCTTCAGAAACAAAATAGATGAATCAGGAGTAATCACAAGGAACAATGTTAGACTGGTAGCACAAGGTTTCCCAGATGAAGGTATTGATTTCAATGAAACATATACTCCAGTTGCTAGATTAGAGGCAATCAGAATTCTATTAGCATAGCATGTTCTCTTAATATCAATTTATATCAAATGGATATCAAAAGTGCTTTTCTGAACGGTTTCATAAAAGAAGAAGTTTATGTTGAGCAACCTCCTGGCTTTGAAGATTCTAAATATCCAAATCATGTTTTCCGGTTAAAGAAGCACTGTAAGATCTGAAACAAGCTCCAAGAGCCTGGTATGAAAGAGTGAGTGCTTATCTTCTATCACATGGATTTTCAAGAGGTAAAGTAGATAGCACTCTATTTATTTTCTGAAGGGATCCTAATTGTACAAATATATGTTGATGATATTGTCTTTGTCTCTATTGATGAATCACTTTACAAATTCTTTGAAAATCTTATGCAAAGTGAGTTTGAAATGAGCATGATGGGTGAGCTTAATTACTTTCTTAGCTTGCAAATCAAGCAGACCAAGGAAGGTACTCACATTTGTCAAAGCAAGTATATTTCAAATTTGCTTTCTAAGTGTAGCTTTAACAAGTGTAAGCCTTTAGGAACTCCAATGAGCTCAGGAATCAAAATAGATAGTGATCCAATTGGCAAGAAAGTAGATCAAAAGGTCTATAGAGGTATGATTGGGTCATTACTCTATCTTACTACTAGTAGACCAAACATAATGTTCAGTGTATATTTGTGTGCTAGATTTCAGGTTGATCCTAGAGAATCTCATATTAATGTTGTTAAAAGAATTTTTAGATATCTTATAAATACAAGTAAATTGGGTTTATGGTATCCCAGATGTTCTAAATTTAAGTTGCTTGGATATAGTGATGCTGACTATGCTGGATGCAAAATAGACAGAAAAAGCACCAATGGTACTTGTCATTTTCTTGCAGGATGCTTAATTTCTTGGACTTCCAGAAAATAAATTTTAGTAGCATTGTCCACAATAGAGGCAGAATACATTGCAGCTGGAAGTTGCTGCACCCAACTGTTGTGGATCAAACATCAACTGGAAGACTATGGTCGCAAATTGTATGAAATTCCAATGCTGCGTGATAATACAACCACAATTAATCTGACCAAAAATCCATTCCAACATTCAAGAATCAAGCACATTGAGGTCAGGCATCATTTCATCAGGGACCATGTAAGTAATGGTGATATTTTACTTGAATTTGTTTCTACAGATAATCAATTAGCAGATATTTTTACCAAACCACTCCTTGAAGATAGGTTTACTTCAATTAGAAGAGAAATAGGTATGTGCAATCCTGATTGCATGCTTAAAACTCTTGTATTATTTGATCTATCTGTTGTCAATTTTTTTTAAGTCCTAAACTTTTGACTTCTCCAAAGTCGGAGTTTATGAAGTCGGAGTTTTAGAAGTCAATTTTCATGAAGTCGGAGTTACTTTTAATTTTTTTTTTTAAATGTTATATATTTGGGGGGAGAGTTTAATAATTGATTATTCTTTTAATCTCAGCCGTTCATCTCCCCTTCTATTGTTTATCATAAATCTCCTTTCTTTATATAGACCTTTCCTCCTTTCTTTCCAAATCACCCCATTTGAAACGTCTCCTACTACTCTGTCTTCTTCTTGATTCCTGTGTGTTTGCTCCTTAACTCGACGGAACCCTTGCCAAGCATCTGTCGCTTTTCCTCAATCTTTCTGAGGAAAGGTAGGATCTTTGAATTGCTGAACTCATCTCACATCTCCTATTCATTTCCCTCAGACCCTTTCCCGTGTATTTGTTTAGATGGCCTCATCTAGGGCTCTGGACGGTTCCTTCTTCACCCCAGTGTAGTTCAACCATCTCATCTCTGCCAAAGCTTCGATTTTCCCAAGGAAAATAGTAGATTTCTCTCAGTTGATAGGCAGACTCCACTCAATAGCAGAAACCCTATATGTGATGGGTTGGACAAAGCTATGCCAGATCAATGAGCCCACATATGAAGATGCTGTGAAAGCTTTCTATGTGACCCTTCAAGTATTTGCAGATGGATCTCTGGTAGGACTTGTCAAAGGTACTCCAGTTTCTATTTCTGAAGAGTTACTGGTTGAAATTTTGGATTGTCCCTCTTCTGAACACAAGATCAGTGATGTTGTATCCTTGGAGAAGCAGAGAATGAGATTTATTGGAGGTCAGGGTACTATCTCCAAGAAAGGGCTTCTCATCAATGAACTCTCGGCTGAAAAGAGGCTTCTTCATGCTATCCTCACAACCATTGTGACGCCAAGAGTAGGTACTCATTCTTCTATCACTGCCAGAGATGGCAACCTACTATTTTGGGCAATTTAGAGGCATTAAGTGAACCTTGCCTCTATGATTTTGGAAAGAATGGCAGGGTCCAGGTTCTTGCAAGAATCTCTCCCCTATGGGCCTCTACTCACAGTTATTTTCAGAAAATATGAAGTAGATTTATCAGATGAGCTCTCAGTGTCTGTTAAAGAGAAGATTGGGCTATCCACACTTCGAAGGAGTCACTACACTTTAGAGGATAAAGCCCAGAATTTGTGGACTAAGGAATCTGTACCTGATTGCTCTCATGTTATATTTTCTAATGAGGTACATGGCTCCTCCACTGTTCACACTTTTCAGCCACCAGTTAGCAGAAGAGAGGCAGCATGAGAAGAAGTTGTGGGATCTTCTGCAACCTTTCTTTGGTCAAATCCCACCTTCTCTCTATCTCCCCAAATCATCTTGAAGTCAGTACAAGTGTCCTTTAGTTATTAATATATACTTGTTCATCTCTGTGCATTTCTCTCTCTATCTCTATCCAGTATCCTTTCTGTTAATGCTACAAAGGGGGAGAAGAGAAACGTTACATAGACATTGCAGCAAACTTTTTTTATAATAACACAAATTTGTTTACCTATCTATATAAAAGAATATTTTTGTCATTAACAAAAAGGGGGAGAATTGTTGAGCAACTATCTTTTACAAATGGTTGATTAATTCATGGGAGAACTATTGTGCATTATATTTTTACAAATGCTTGATCATTGTGTTTTTGCTTATGATCAAATCTTTAATAATCTCCTAAACAAATTTATAGAATTATACCACAATCTATTTTATATGAAAATTAATGTGTTTCAGTAAAGACATACATGTATATATATATAATCCTTTATAGTCTATTAGTGTCAACACACTGTCAACTTTCATTAAGAAAATTTTCTAAGTACACACGTATACTTACATATCATACTGACTCCGACTCCCAAGAAGTCGAAATGTTGTACGACTCCTGAGAAGTCAACGTGAGCTATAGTTTGTTGAACTGGCGTTACTCCGACTCGTAAGAAGTCGAAGTTCAATAGCCTCACTCCAACTCTCAAGAAGTCGAAGTCGGATACTGACTGTTGAACAAACTAACTCACTCTGACTCTTGAGCAGTCGAAGACTGATATCGATGATCTTACTCTGACTTCTCTACAGTCGAAGTCTTTCATACATTTTACTGGAAGTACTCCGACTTGTCAAAAGTCGAAGTATGACTGTTAAGACTTGTAGCACTCTGACTCCTTGAAAGTCGAACTATAACATCAACTTCCTTAATCATCTATTCTTAGATTTTTTTAAGTACTTTTTTTTTAAGTATCTGATATTATTTTACAGAAATAGTAATGCATTCTTAGTACGATTAATGTTTTAATTCTTATGAATTATTCAATTAACTAAATGAACACATGATTGATGATCAGATTTTCCCCATATAATTTAAATAAATTAAATATCTATTTTGGTGATTAACAAAACTAAGACAATGTGCATTTCTAACATATTTTCTATGAGATTTGAGCACAGGAAATCTAATAAAGAAATACAAGCTAAACTGGTAAGTATTCTTCATACCAGCATTTACAGTCCAAAGGATATAATTTTCTAAGTACACATCGAATCTCTAGTTGTTATAACGATTTCCTTAGAATCATAATGATTCCCTCATTCACATCGATTTTGGTTCTATAACGATTTCATAAGTCATTGCTATTCTATTGCAGTCTATCTCATAACGATTTTCTAAGAGATCACATCGACTTGGTTCATAACGATTTGACCTTCGCATCGATTTGATAAGTGAGAACAACGATTTGCTCTCACAACGATTTGGTCTTCGCATCGATTTGATAAGTGAGAACAATGATTTGCTCTCAGAACGATTTGGTCATCGCATCGATTTGATAAGTGAGAACAACGATTTGCTCTCGCAACGATTTCGGTTTCACAACGACTCGTTAAGTTTCATAACAATTCATTAAGTTACACGACGACTTAGTCGCAGTAACGATTCTATACATTAAACAACGATTTGGTTATAATTACTCGTCCATAATGATTTTCTGATAGTATCATAACGATTTGGTTATTAATGCATAACGATTTATGTGTACATCGATTTGCTTATGAATGTATAACGATTCTCATGAATAACGACTCATCAACACAACGATTTCATAAGTCATAATCATATCGATTTCATGATGTATAACAACTTGATATTCAAACCTATTCTCAGATAGTTTGAAAAGTCAAAGTCTTCCCTCGCTTTTCTCTCACATCCATGCATTTATTATGACTGATCATATCACTACACTGCATGCAAATGATATCTTCTATTTCCATGCTTATACTGTAAACATCTTTTTAGAAGAACAGAATGGAACTTCCTTTTTGATATAAAATCAATCTAACGTTGACTGACAACAAGAGACAACCTAGCTGTCTATTGTTTTAGCATTTAATGCGTGCAGGTCTCTAACAGCGCACCGCAATACAACATTGGACAATATGGAAGATAACGGATATCAGAGAAGATCCTTTCCCTTGTTGCGTGCATGGAAAGCTAAAGACTGTTGAACAAGAAGCTCTACAATGACATGCAGTCTAACGTAAACAAAAGCTTAGAGACAACGGGCACTTCAACGTTCAAATTTCAAATAGAAGATATATAAAGAAGACTGAAGCTCCAGAAGAAGACACTTTGAATTGATAGACAACGCTTACAACGATTTTTTCAAGTCTTCTGTGAGAAAACTGAAGAGCCAAGTTTTTCACTCACATCTGTTCTAGCTCTTGCTCTCTGAGATTAGTGTAGATCCTTGAGAGAGCCTCTAGTACTGAGAGAGATCAATTCTGTAGATCCTTTCTATCTCAATCTTAGCTTCAGATCTAGCATTGTATAAACTTGATCTAGGGGCTTGTTTTTATTTCCACATTCCTGTGTTCTTTTCTTCCCTTCATGTTGAAGGAAGACCTGGGGGTTCCAGGGTGTGTGTTCCCTTCGCGTAGAAGGAAGACCTGGTGTTATCCAGGGTGTTGTAATTCCTCTTCGGACTGTGAAGAGAAGACCAGCTGCGGCTGGGTGTGTAAGGGTCCATAAGGGGGGGATTGTACCCTTGGGTAGTGAAATTCTGAGGTATTGCTCAGGGACTGGACATAGGACTCCTAAGGAGAGGGGATCCGAACCAAGATAATCCTTGTGTAGTGTGATTGCCTTTGTGTGTTTGCTGTTTACCTTTACTAACACTAACAACTATCGAAGTGTGTTTTGTGTGACTGTTTTGTGAACAGATTTTAGGTTCTCAATAATTTTAAGAATCTCATTCACCCCCCCTCTGGACTTGCTAGTTGGGCAACAAGTGGTATCAGAGCTAGTCTCTTTGACAAAGAAGAAGATCCAATGATCTGAAGAGAAAAGATCAAATGGTAGCCCAAAGTCACTTCGAAGGTCAGTCAGTAAACAAGCCACCACTATTCGATGGTGAAGATTATACATACTGGAAAACAAGAATGGAGTACTTCCTACAAGGATTTGATTTTCAAATATGGTCCATAGTAGAAGAAGGCGATCTAGTCGTTCTAAACAACATAGACAACTGGACAGAAGATGATAGAAAGAAGATATCTCTCAACTGCAAAGCTAAGAGTATATTATGTTGTGCACTTAGCAAGAAAGAATTTAATAGAGTTTCAGCCTGTAAATCAGTAATGGAGATGTGGGAAAAACTAAGAATCACATATGAAGGTACTGACAAAGTAAAGGAAATCAGAATAGATATTCTGGTAACATAGTATGAGAGGTTCCAGAAGCAGTCGGGAGAAACCATTGCCCAGATGTTCAGCAGATTTACAGACATCACCAACGGGTTAGCTGGATTAGGAAAAAACTATGAGATGGGAGACATGGTAAGGAAAATCTTTAGATCCCTACCATCTTCTTGGACTCCCAAGGTAACAGCTATGGAAGAAGCCAATGACTTGAAAAGGATGTCATTAGAGAAACTCATTGGATCCCTTATGGCCCATGAGATCAACATGGAGAGACTAGGAGAATCCTCTATCCGAAAGAAACAGTCCAATGCTCTCAAGGCTGAAGAGGATGGATCAGAAGAATCATCAGATGAAAATGAAAGCTTAAGCAACAGCGAAGATGAAGAAGCAATGCTATCAAGAAGACTACAATGCATCCTAGCCAAGAATAAGAAGTATCAGTCAGGAAGAAGACATTTTAAGAAAGGAAAAGACTTCAAGAGGTCCGAAGTCAAGGATGGAAAGAAGACCGAACCAATCTATTATGAGTGTAAGAAGCCAGGACATATCAAGGCAGAGTGTCCAAAGCTCAAGAAATCTGAATACAGAAAGAAGGAAAGTTCAATAAAACTAAAAAGATTCAAGAAGAAAGCTATGGCAGTGGCTTGAGACAACAGCAGTGACTCAGGCAGCGAGTCGAGCTCAAGCAATGAAGAAAAAGAAGAAGCCAACTTGGCTTTCATGGCCAACACAGAAGACAAGGTAACTTCAGACTCATCCTTTTCTTCTTGTAATGATTCTGATTCAGATAACTTAGAAGAAGCCTTCAATGAACTATATTGTAAATATAGAGAAGTATCTAAATTACTAAAAACAAGCAAGAAAAATATTACATGCCTAGAAAATACTAATTCAGATTTAAAATTTGAAAATGAGCAAATGGAAAAACAAATTAATGAACTAAAAAGGAGAAATGAATTATTGTGTGACGACTTGAAAAATAAAAATGAACAATTAGCAAATTTGGAAAATCAAGAAACTATAAATAATTTAAAATAAGAAGTCAACACTTTAACCATAGAAAATGAAAAATTATCAAGCACACTAGAAAAATTTACTAATGGCAAAACAACATTAATATTGAAAGGTGCTAGACGGTCAAGTAAAAAGAAACATGGATTAGGTTATACTCCCCCCGATAACGAAGAAACTAAAATTTATCCTAAAATGTATCCTACATCTAAATTTGTACCTGAACAAGACACAACATACAAGGCAAACCTTAAGTACATACCAACTGAAAAGGTAACTAAGATGTCTTGTTGTAGTCATTGCAATAAGCTAGGTCATATTAAAGTATCATGTCCTACTAAACATAAAATATGGGTAATCAAAAAGAAAAATGATGACACTAACCAACCAGGACCCAAAAGAACTTGGGTACCTAAAGCCTAGTGTCTTTATTTCAGGGAAACCTTCGAGCATCCAAATGGTACTTGGATAGTGGATGCTCAAGGCACAGTCAGAGAATAGAAGACTATTTTCCCATCTAGAAGCTGAAGAAGGCACAGTCACCTAAAGAGAATGTAATAGGTAGTGGTTCAGTAGGCAGCAAGGCAAGACAGTCATTGAGGATGTACTATGTGTTAAAGGACTGAAGCACAACCTCATCAATATCAGTCAGCTGTGCAATAAAGGTCATCATATCAGATTTTAAGAATCCAAGTGCAACATTATGAAGGATGGAGCAGTCATTTTTGAAGCCAACAGAGAAAAGAACATGTACATGCTTTACCTAGAAGAACTAAAAGATCAAGATATCTGTCTGGCCGCAAGCAAAGAGCAGTCAACTGAGCTGTGGCACAGAAGATTGGGCCACTGCAGTCTAGATGGCATGAGAAAGCTGATCAAGAGAAACTTGGTGGAAGGTCTACCTAAAGTCTGCACAAGGTTGGATGGTGTCTGCGGACCATGTGCAAAAGGAAAGCACACCAAGTCATCCTTCAAGTCGAAAACTGTGGTAACAACCTCTAAACCCTTAGAAATCCTTCATATGGACTTACTTGGGCCAATGAGGACCATAAGTCTTGGAGGAAAGAATTTTAGACTTGTCATTGTAGACGATTACTCCAGATTCACTTGGGTATCCTTCTTGGAGTACAAAGATGATACATTTGACAATTTTGTAAGCTTCAGCAAGAAGGTACAGAAAGACAAAAAGTTCAGCATTGTTGGAATCCGGTCAGATCATGGGGGAGAATTTCAAAATGAGAAATTTACCAAGTTCTGTGATGACCAAGGAATAGAGCACAATTTCTCAGCACCAAGGATACCACAGCAAAATGGAGTTGCTGAGAGGAAGAACAGAACCCTATTGGATATGGCAAGGACAATGCTATCAGAATATGATTTGCCAAGGTACTTTTGGGTTGAAGTAGTCAACACGGCATGTTACATTATCAACAGAGTGATGATCAGGCCTATCTTGAAGAAGACAACATATGAACTGTACAAGGGAAAGAAGCCGAAGATCAATCACTTCAGGTCATTCGGATGTCCATGTTTCAT
The DNA here is from genome assembly GCA_014218235.1 of Colocasia esculenta. Classification (NCBI taxonomy): domain Eukaryota; kingdom Viridiplantae; phylum Streptophyta; class Magnoliopsida; order Alismatales; family Araceae; genus Colocasia; species Colocasia esculenta. Next base: position 75,752,744 of record CM024766.1, read on the forward strand.
CCACAACAACGGCAAAAGAGACATTGGTAAGTTAGATGCAAAATCAGATGAAGGTATATTCATGGGGTATGCTTCTAAACCTAAAGGCTATATAGTATTTAATAAGCGTACTTTATTAATTGAACAATCAGTGCACATCATTTTTGATGAAACTAACCATTCCTTGAGAGAGGAAGAAGATAGTGATATTGATAATGCAGAAGAATTGTTCAAAAAATTACAGAATACATCTATCGAGGACAAGGAAGATCCACCACTGGAAGACCTGCAACAAAAGGACACTTTACATGAAAATCTTCCAAAGGAATGGAGATATAAGAAAGATCACCCACCAGAAAACATCATTGGTGCCATCTGTAGGGGTAAGGACAAGAGATAATGAAATTCCATGTGATTATTTAGCTTTTATCTTGCAAATAGAGCCTAGGACAGTCAATGAAGCTCTCACTGATGAATCTTGGATTTTAGCCATGCAAGATGAATTCAAGAGAAACCATGTATCGTCACTTATTCCTAGACCATCAGATCATCCAGTGATTGGCACCAAATGGGTGTTCAGAAATAAATTGGATGAAGCTGGTGTGATCATAAGAAACAAGACCAGATTGGTAGCTCAAGGCTATTCCCAAGAGGAAGGCATAGATTGTGGTGAAACCTATGCACCTGTAGCTGGACTTGAGGCTATTAGGATTCTACTTGCATATGCATCTGCATTAGACTTGAAATTATTTCAAATGGATGTTAAATCAGCTTTTCTAAATGGTTTTATTAAGGAGGAAGTTTATGTAGAACAACCTCCAGGTTTTGATGACATTGATTTTCGAATCATGTATTTAAGTTGCACAAAGCATTATATGGATTAAAACAAGCACCAAGAGCATGGTATGAACGTTTAAGTACATTTCTATTAAACCATGGTTCATTAGAGGTCAAGTAGATAGTACATTATTTGTTAAGTCTAAAGTCAAACATATTCTGCTTGTTCAAATATATGTTGATGATATAATATTGGTTCTACTGATGAATCCATTTGCAAGTATTTTGAAAAACTCATGCAGGGAGAATTCGAGATGAGCATGATGGGGGAGCTCAACTACTTCCTTGGATTGCAAATCAAACAAGGAAAGGAAGGAACTCACATCTGTCAAGCCAAGTACACCAAGGAGTTGCTAAAGAAATTTGGATTCGAAAATAGCAAGCCACTGTCAACGCCTATGAGCACATCAACAAGAATGGATAGTGATAAGGATGGTAAGAAAATAGACCAAAAGGTCTACAGAGGTATGATAGGTTCTCTACTATATTTAACTGTCAGTAGACCTGACATACTGTTTAGTGTATGCATATGTGCTAGGTATCAGGCAGGCCCTAAAGAATCTCATTTAATTAATGTCAAAAGAATTTTTAGATATTTAGCAAAAACCCATGACTTTGGTTTATGGTATCCAAAAACATGTGAATTAATTTAGTAGGATACTCTGATGTTGACTACTCTGGATGTAAAATAGATAGAAAGCACCAGTGGCTGTTGTCAATTTCTTGCAGGATGTCTGATATCATAGTTCTCAAAGAAGCAAAATTCAGTAGCATTGTCCACAGCTGAAGCTGAGTACGTGGCTGCGGGAAGCTGTTGCACACAACTATTGTGGATCAAACAACAGCTTGAGGATTATGGACTACATGTCAAGCCAATTCCTTTATTATGCGACAACACCAATGCTATAAATCTAACCAAGAATCTAGTACAACATTCAAGGACTAAACACATTGAGGTTAGATATCATTTTATTCGTGATCATATAGCTAATGGTAACATATATATTTCTTTCATTGATACTAATAATCAGTTATCAGATATCTTCACAAAGGCCTTACCTGAAGAGAGATTTACTTCTCTTAGGAGGGAATTAGGCATGTGTAAATTGTGAAAGAATCATCTGTATAAAACTGAGATATTAATATTCAGAATATCAATTATTTTTTTCCTTGAATTTAAGCAAAACTCCAAATGTCACCTGCTTGTTTAAATATCCTTGACGGTTCGTAATTTTTAAAAGAATTTATTTCCATCGAACTGGTCATTTTGTCCGTTTCTGCCATCATACCGCCTCCGTTTTGAAAAGTTACTTTACTCTTTTGATATATCCCGAAATCTGTGTGGTAACGATTCACATCCTGCCTTCATCTCCTTCTACCTGCCTGAGGCAATACCCTATCGACTTCGGCACTATTTCTCTGATATTTGAAGCTCCAAACTCCTTCCCGCGAGAAATTTCTTGAGGGCTTCTGTTCCTTTCTTCATCACAATCCTCCAGAAACCTTCCCAGTTCAAATCCATGGCCGTATCTGTTGTTTCCGGCAGCGTCGGGGTCTATGGAGCTGAGTTCCTCACAACAGTACAGCAAGAAAGGTTCACCTCTGTGAAGGCAAAGCTCTGTGGAAACAAAGCTGTAGATATTGCAGATATGCAGAAGAATGGCATGGGGAATGTGATTGCTGCTATGGAGAGGATGAAGTGGTCGAAGCTGGCGACCCTATCAGAGGTAAGTTACCCAGACCTCGTCAAAGCATTCTATGTGTGCCTGAAGACGGAGGAGGACGGGTCCTTGACATCATCTATCAAAGGTACCCAGATTAGAATCACCTATGAGCTCTTGGAATCTTTATTCGGAGTTTGCACCACCGGTCATAGTGGAGTCCACACTGTGGACATTCAGGTGAAGGGGTTAGGGATTGTAGGTCTTGAGTTCTGACTGAAGGATGGGAAATTGGACATAAACCAAATGAATGCATTTAATTGCCTATTGCATTTCATAATATGCCAAATCTTGGTCCCCAGGAGTGCCACCTTTTCGACTTGTACAAAGGCGGACTCAGACATGATGTTCTGGGCAATCCAGAACCAGGAGATTAACATGGCTGAGGTTATCCTGGAGCGAATGAAGTTTTCTCATGCTCAAGTTTGGGACATGAAGAATAAATTGAATGTGTCCATGCCTTATGCTCATCTACTCACCAAGATCTTTCAACATTTTGGCATTAACTTGTCTGGAGCAGTAGTAGAGAAGATGGGGCAGGCTATCCGTAGCAAGAATTTAAGAAAGAGCGGATTTTCAGTTGTAAACGGTGTATGGACCAAGACATCAATGGCTGAGGGTGAGGCCATCATAGGCGAAGCCCAAGAAGTAACATCAACAGCACTAGCAGAAGAAATAGTAACACCAGTAGCAGCAGAACAACCAGCAGCAGCAGAGGCCAGAGTAGAAGAATCTGTGGTCACTGGCAGCCTAATTGATGAGATTCCTCTAGAAAATATTGTGCCAGTTGAAGGAACCTCTGAAGAACTAAACCCCACCACTATTGTGGCATCCATTCTTAGAGATGTGCTGGAATCCATCTCTAGCACTCAGGGGGAGCCTGAGAGGCCCAGTGAACTAGTAGCATAAGATGTTATGGCACCAGGCCACATTGAAAAGACTATTTTGGAAGATGCTCCTGCTTTGGGGGAGCAAGATCAGGAAGATGAAGCTATGGCATCAGGCCACAATGATATTCAGATGGAAGATGCTCCTATTCAAGAGGAGCTAGCAGCAACAGTCCAAGATGATGCACCTATGGAGGATGCCCTTGCTGAAGGGGAGAATTTGGTGAAAAGGAAGCTCAGCCTCAGGGGAAGAATACTGAAAACCCCAGAAAATCAATTCAGAGAAGGTGAGACTGCCAGTTCTTCTGACTCAGATGAACAGGCTGATCATGAGGAGCCCTCTGCTAGGGCCAGTGAGAAGGGAAAGGAAGTTGCTTCAGAGGTCCCTCTCCTTGTAGAAGCACCTCATCAGAGGCCACAGAGACAGAGGTTTGTTATTAATTTGAAGCCTGTGATAGAAAGATTAGATGCCCAAGGTGAAATACTTTGCTCTGTGCAATCGGATGTTACCTCTATTTTTATGAGCCAGGCTTCTGCAGCAAAAGAAATGGCAATGGTAAAGAATGCAATAAAGTGGTTGAATAAAGAAATGAGAAGCATGAAGACCATGTTATCAAATATTTTAAAGGAGGTAAGGGCATCAGCACCTCCTGCTCCCACACCATCTGCTCCTTAGCCCTCTGAGGAAGCTGTAGAAGAGGTGATAGGCCATCCAGGCCATCTACTGAAGATTTGCCATCAGATCATGTTTCTAAGGATCCAGCAGGGCCAGTAATTGTTGGTCAGGTGACAACTGAAGAATCTGGGCCAAGAGGGCCAGCTGAGGATCTGTCAGGGCCAACCGGGCTAGTGGTTCCTGAAGCTGATCATGTCAGGGCAGAAGAAGAAGCTATAGCTCCTGAGCCCCCAGCTCCTTCTCCCATTCAGACACCAGCTCCTCCTTCACCACCATCCTCCTCCACAGCTCCTCCAGCTCCACCTACCTTCAAACAACCCGTACCTAGAACCATCTCATCTCCAACACCTTTTTCTTCCTCATCTCCTTCTATTTCCACTTCCATTCCTCCAGCCCCCTCATCAGCTGGAGCCTCCTCATCCTCTGGTCCCTCTTCTTTTGGACCAACAGATATACCTCCTTCTACCTCACATTCTTTTCTTCATCCTACTACTCCTCCTTCCTTCATTACGATTATTCCGGAGAGTGCTCAGATTGATGCTCCCTTTCTTAGGGACATCAAAGATGAGTTTGAGGAAGCTATTCTCCGCTCTGTTTTGAAGGTTGGCACTCATATTCATAGGCCAGGCTCTTTTAGCCCTGCTCCTAAGAAAAGAAAAATAACCTCCACTTCTTCTATCTCTTCTGATCCTTGTTATCCACCTCTATGATTTTCTCTAACAGTGGACAATAAAAATAAACCACTCTATAGAGAATTCCTTTAGAAAGTTGTTTTTGCTACCATCATCAACCTTCCTCATCTAAACCTTACCAATCATCTCAATATCATTTTGCCCTACACTCCCCTTTCTAAATCTGAAAAATCAAAAATCTTCTCCTTAGCCAAAGCCAAAACTGAAGAGCAGTGGGCTCGGAGTCATAAAACTCTGTACAATAAGTTTCTTCTTGCCCGATCAGCCAGGTTCCCTCCCCGGGATCATTCCTTAACTTTATCTGAGTGGTTCTAGATCCTTCACAAGGACACCTGGGCTCCGTTCATTAAAAAAGAAATCAAAATGATCAGGCACTTTCAGATGTTCAATAACTTCAGATATCTCAATCATCTTCCTGAGGTTCAGCTTGGTCAGTTCAAGCAGGCTATCAGTGCTATGGGTTTAGTAGAAGCTCACACTGAAGCTATCCAGGTTGACTTTGCCACCCTCCAGTTGCCTGATGTTGTCTTTCTTCCCCCAATTCATTCTCTGGTCATGGATTCGAATGTTGGCTCTATTATTTTTTAGCATTTTTCCAAAGTCATGGGGCGAATTCAAGTTCAGAAGGGCCATCTAGTTGTATTTCACAGATTTCTGTTTAGAGAGTACCACCTAGGCCATGTCAATGCCGATATTCTTGCTCCTATTCTGTCAGAATGTGAAAGGCTCTCTCCTACAGATTGGGCCACCTTCTATCCCCTATCTGCTCAACAACTTTCTGATCTGAATGGCTCTCTGGCTCGGGAAAATAAACCTCCAGTGTCAGCTGCAGAATTTCTAGACATGAACTCCATTCATCTTGTTAAGGATCCCCTTATAACATGGGTTGAGAGATATAAGGTGTATGTAGCCATGCGGTAAGAATTGAAGCAGAAGCACATCTTCTACCTTGTGTCTATAGATCAGTTTCTTGCCTGTGCTAGCTTTGGGAAGACTAGCTACTTCAAGTATCCCTTGATCGAGATCGCTATGCTCAGTTCCTAGATGAGCAGCTGGTTCTTCAAATCCAGAGGATGGCTCCCACCATGGGACCTTCCTACTCTTTTGCTTGTGGGGTATTTCATCTTCATTTTGAGCAGCAGGAAGAGAAGGCTTGGGAAGTTATTTCCCATCATGCCTCCCTTTTGTCTCCTGCTTTCTATCTCCCTGTACCCCCTCAAGATTAATCAAATATACTTTTGTGCTCTCTCATCCATCTTTTCTCCTTTCTTCTTTGTCTCCTCGTGCATCTTTTTGCTTAATGACAAAAAGCGGGAGAAATATAGTATTTCTGAAAACATCTCTTATATTTTATTTCACAATTTATTTAGATTTATTTAAGAACATCTTTTATTGTTGCTATGTTTTGTCATCAGCAAAAAGGGGGAGATTGATGGTCAGATTTTCCCCATATAATTTAAATAAATTAAATATCTATTTTGGTGATTAACAAAACTAAGACAATGTGTATTTCTAACATATTTTCTATGAGATTTGAGCATAGGAAATCTAACAAAGAAATACAAGCTAAACTGGTAAGTATTCTTCATACCAGCATTTACAGTCCAAAGCATATAATTTTCTAACTACACATCGACTATCTAGTTGTTATAACGATTTCCTTAGAATCATAATGATTCCCTCATTCACATCGATTTTGGTTCTATAACGATTTCATAAGTCATTGCTATTCTATTACAGTCTATCTCATAACGATTCGCTAAGAGATCACATCGACTTGGTTCATAACGATTTAGTCTTCGCATCGATTTGATAAGTGAGAACAACGATTTGCTCTCACAACGATTTGATCTTCACATCGATTTGATAAGTGAGAACAACGATTTGCTCTCACAACGATTTATTCATCGCATCGATTTGATAAGTGAGAACAACGATTTGCTCTCACAACGATTTCGGTTTCACAACGACTCGTTAAGTTTCATAACGATTCATTAAGTTACACAACGACTTAGTCGCAGTAACGATTCGATACATTAAACAACGATTTGGTTATAACGACTCGTCCATAATGATTTGTTGATAGTATCATAACGATTTGTCTCTACAACGATTTGGTTATTAATGCATAATGATTTGTGTGTACATTGATTTGCTTATGAATGTATAACGATTCACATGAATAAAGACTCATCAACACAACGATTTCATAAGTCATAATCATATCAATTTCATGATGTATAACGACTTGATATTCAAACCTATTCTCAGATAGTTTGAAAAGTCAAAGTCTTCCCTTGCTTTTCTCTCACATCCATGCATTTATTATGATTGATCATATCACTGCACTGCATGCAAACGATATCTTCTATTTCCATGCTTATACTGTAAACATCTTTTTAGAAGAACAAAATGAAACTTCCTTTTTGATATAAAATCAATCTAACGTTGACTGACAACAAGAGACAGCCTAGCTGTCTATTGTTTTAGCATTTAATGTGTGCAGGTCTCTGACATCGCACCTCAATACAACGTTGGACAAATATGGAAGATAACAGATATCAGAGAAGATCCTTTATCTTGTTGCGTGCATGGAAAGCTAAAGACTGTTGAACAAGAAGCTCTACAGTGACATGCAGTCTAACGTAAACAAAAGCTTAGGGACAACGGACACTTCAATGTTCAAATTTCAAATAGAAGATATATAAAGAAGACTGAAGCTCCAGAAGAAGACACTTTGAATTGATAGACAACGCTTACAACGATTTTTTTCTCGTCTTCTGTGAGAAAACTGAAGAGCCAAGTTTTTCACTCACATCTGTTCTAGCTCTTGCTCTATGAGATTAGTGTAGATCCTTGAGAGAGCCTCTAGTACTGAGAGAGATCAATTCTGTAGATCCTTTCTTTCTCAGTCTTAGCTTCAGATCTAGCATTGTATAAGCTTGATCTAGGGGCTTGTTTTCATTTCCACATTATTGTGTTCTTTTCTTCCCTTCGTGTTGAAGGAAGACCTGGGGGTTCCAGGGTGTGTGTGTTCCCTTCGCGTAGAAGGAAGACTTGGTGTTATCCAGGGTGTTGTAATTCCTCTTTGGGCTGTGAAGAGAAGACCAGCTGCGGCTGGGTGTGTAAGGGTCCATAAGGGGGACTGTACCCTTAGGTAGTGAAATCTTGAGGTATTGCTCAGGGACTGGACGTAGGACTCTTAAGGAGAGGAGATCCTAACTAGGATAAATCCTTGTGTAGTGTGATTGCCTTTGTGTGTTTGCTGTTTACCTTTACTAACAGTAACAACTATCGAAGTGTGTTTTGTGTGACTGTTTTGTGAACAGATTTTAGGTTCTCAATAATTTTAAGAATCCCATTCACCCCCCTCTGGGCTTGCTAGCTGGGCAACAATGATGTGCACTATGTTATGTTCTGTGTGTTATCTGAATACTAATAGTTAAATAAACTATGTACTTCTCTATTATTGTGTTTAATGATTCATGTCATTTCTAAATATCAGTTTCATAGTTTATCTTCTCTGAATACTATGTGTCTCTCAAAGACATATGTTAGCATACTTCAGAATATCTAGTTACCATATTTTTAGGAAAAAGTTCCTTTTGCAGTAGTACGGCGCGCCAAGTAGGTGTCCATTCCTCTTGAATGCTCACCTACCCTTGTATTGTTTAAAGGACAGGCTGTCTGTCTGAAACTGATAGATATTTGTTAAACAACTACCTGTCCCTTACCTTCTTACATTATTTTATATGTCTCTCAAAACTAACCTTGAGAAAAAGGAAAAGGCTTGGTATGATGTTTGCAGAAATTCAGGAGAAAAAATCTAAAGAAGAGCCATGCAGCTATTAGTATAGCCTGAAGCCGTTGAGACTCAAAAGACAGAAGACTTGCTTTGTGAAGATCACATTTCAGCTGTCTCAAGTCTCAAGACCCAACGTTCAAATTCAAACGACTATGTTCTAACAGCCACTTCTCAAACGGGAATTTCTGAAGACTATATATAAAGATAAAGTTTGAAAGTGAACAAAATACAAGAAACACACACAAAGCAAAGACACTACCACTTTCAACACTTAGCAAGAAAAGAGGGAAGCTTACAAGATCTCAAGAGAGCCAACTATTCAAGCTTTGACTTCCTGCTCTCTTGCTTTCAGAAGTTTTTGGGTGGCATCCTTTATTCTAGATCTTCTCAGTCCACCCTCTTAGTGTCAGAAAGAGTTAGAGTAGTCATTCTTATTTGTAATCTCTTTCTGATTTTCTGTGTCTGTTCATTCTTCTGAGCAGACACACTATTTACTTATTTCTGTGTAAGAAACCTGCAGGGGGTTTGTTCCCTGTAGTACCCCTCTGTAAAGGGAGACTTGCTGGAGAGCAAGTGGGTTGTAATACCTCTCAGGTTGAGAGAAGGCCAAGTGTTCTTGGCAGTTAGTAAAAATCCCAAGAGGTTCTTGGGGACTGGACGTAGGATTCCTGATTGATAGGAGATCCGAATCAGGATAAATCTCCGTGCACTTTGTGTGATTGATTCCGCCAAGTTTTTCACTTGTTTCACACACACTACACTAAGCACTAACATTACTATCTAGTGTTATTTATTGTCAGATAAATTTTAAAAGTGCAAAAAGTCTTATTCACCCCCCTCTAGGACATTCAGAGTTCCATCACGATCCAACAGTTGCGTGTGATTAAAGAGTTGGGTTGCGTACCCTACATTTATTGGTCTTTCTTTCTCCCTCTTCTCGGAGACTAGTTCTGTGGCTCATTGAGCTGTTGTTTTAGTTCCTATAGAGGACTGGTCTACTTTTACTAGTCCTCTACTTCTCTTGCTTTTGTTAGTTGTGTGTATGGTTCGTTGGTGCTGCTGGCGACATGTTTTTACTTTCATGACTCGTGCTACTATCGTTGCCAATGAGATCTTGTATGGTTGAGGTCGTAGTTCCTCCGTGTGTATCTGCTTGTTGTTTTAGAAAAACTTACCTACTGAGCCAGTGACTGTTGAGGCTCACGCCCCTACAGATCTTTTTCAGGTGTTGTGCGGTTGTCGTGATTTGCAGAGGCGTGTGGCGAACTTGTACCACCAGTAGTTGAGTCGTCGTGTAATTGTGTGAATTGTTGCTCCCTAGGGGTATGTCCCAGATAATTATACTTTTCTTTTAGACATATAATATATTAAGGGACAATGTAATTTGTTATAAATGAGTATAAGAGTAGCTACTTTCCTGTGTCTTGTACTTGTGAGATTATCTTTTATATTCTTACTGGACATGTATATGAGCTATCCTTTGTGAGATTTCGATCTGTTCGCAGGAGGCATGTCTAGATATGGAGTCCTATTGAGTATCAATATCCAGGGTCGCTATAGTTCGGTTCAAATTGAAAATAGAAAGAAATATAGATTTGTAAAGGCTGTTGCTAGAGTCAAACTCATGACCTCCAAGGAGGTCGCACGGACCGCCCTCCAACCAACTGCGTTACAAGCGCTATTATGAAATTATGTATTATTAATTAATTATATATAGATATTCAGTTCCACAATATAAAAGTGAACTAAATAGTAAGAGATTTGAAATCGAACGGAATTGATCTTCGGTTAGATTCTTCAAATTAGACTAAAATTTGAATAGCCCTACCGGCCGTCTGCTTAATCGTATTTTCTTATCATTGGGTGGGTTTGATAATGAGATAAGAGAGTTTATCCTCTTTTAGCACTAGTTTTAAGTCCACAAGTAGTTTGGTAACTGAGATAGGATAAGTAGGGGTGATAAAACTTAAGCATGATAAAGGAGAGATGAAGAGGTGATAACGTATCCCTCCCATGGAGGGGAGATAAAAGTTATCCTCAGAGAAAACTCATTATTTATTGATAGTTTACTCTAGAAAATCGTGTCTCTCCCCTTATACATACATAAATGGTGTTAAAGTAGAAATAAAAGGGTGATAACTATATACACTCTGTCACATCATATTAAAAATTATCCTCTACATAATTATCTCTCATTTAAGAGAAAGATTTAGTATACTTTTGTATTGCACTTTAAGTGCAATATGACTAGGAAATAGCCCATGTGGCACCTCTCACATGAGGAGTGATAAAGTGGCAACCCAATTGTTGGATGCCACATAGATTATTACCTAGTTATATTGTACTTAAAAGTACAATACAAAAGTGCACTAAATCTTTCTCCTCATTTAAACCATCTCAAATAAAAAAAACTCATAAACATGAATAACTTATACCCGATTTACTTGTATCCAATCTCTTTATCTTATTAACAAATAGACCTAATCTTTTAAGAGGGAGAGACAGATGTTGGGTAAGCCTAGTCATTTAGAAAGGGACAGCCACGTGTGGGCACCCGCATTCCCGTGTCACCGCAAAAAATAGATATTGTCCCTGCTCTTGGGTTCTTTTTTTGTTTTGCTCCCTTTTCCATCTTATCCACTTCCCTTGGGCAAGGTTATCCCAAGTCCCAACCCCAAGTGGGCCAGCCCAGACTGCTACTTATGTCAATTCCCCACCTCAATTCGTGTTCTGTCGGGAATCTGTCTCCATCCTGACGTCTAAGGTAGTAAGGTACCACCCCACAACAACTAAAAAAAAAGCTCCTTATAAAATTCTACAACGATATGATACGCACTAAACACTTTATATACGAAAAAGGGTTGTGGCTGTTTTTTATTAGTGTGTTAAAAGTTGTGTGAAAAAAAAAAAAAATATTAAGCTATTTTCTAACATAAAAATGTGGATTCCCTCCCTCTACTAAATCCATTCAGTTTGTTTGAAATAATTAGTAGTATTATTAAGAAAAGTTTTGGAAGAAGAGATTATAGTGCCATTTTTACATTACATTTCTTTTTTTTCTTTTCACTCTTAGTGATCAGATGGCCGAGTTAAGTTAGATGTGAATTATTACTTAAAACTTTGAGACTACCAAGATTATGCTTTATTTTTCTTATCAATCAATCTTTAAATTGGACGGTAATCAGAAACGAATATAAAAACAAAGGAAGCATCAAGTTTCCTTTAGAATTTCCCCGGAAGTTCACACCTTTTCAAATTCTAAATATTATTATTTTTTAAGAAATGTTGATTGCATAGATTACGAGAAAGTAATTTTATTGGTCAAAAGTAGATTTGTTTTCTTATTTTGAGTTATCAAATTTATTTATTTTTATAATCCACATTAAATTTATTAAAAAATAAATCTTGAAAATAAACATTTATGTTCTTCTTCTTCTTCCTTTTTACTTTGAAATTGTGATTATATTCTTTGTACGTGGATTTGATTCGTAGGCGCTGGCACTGCTCTTTCAGTAGGTTCTTTATCAATCACCATCCGGGTTGTGTACATGTGTGGCTAAGATTGGGCCCATGTGTATTTGGTTCCCAAACGCATTTCACGTCTTTTGGATAAGGATCCTTCCATGAACTATTGGCATGAGGGAAGGGGAGATGACAATTTGGGTTCACTAGGCCTGACACTTACCCTTGCAACTACCTTCCCTATGATTCTAAAACGAGAAATATTTATTGTAAGATAATAAAATTTAGGTGACTTATTTGCCGAACAATTCTATTAGTTGGAGATCAGATCGTATGTAAACTTATCACAAGCTTTGCTCCCCTGCTCAATAGGAAAAGAAAGAAATTTTCAGCCCTTCTAACCATGAAACTTTGAGGCTTAATCGGCCTTAAACATCTCTTCTTCTTCTTCTTCTTCTTTTTCCGACTCTTTTATGATACTTAAAAGTCTTCTAAACTTATATCCGCTACTTCAAAAAGATAAAGACTTAATACTCAACTAAAATATTTGGCTGAATATTATCTACTCTCACAAATAGATGTGAGTCCTATTATCATGTCCGCTTGTGAGAGCGGATAATATTCGACCGAATATTAAATCTTTCTCCTTCAGAAAATAAAAAGTAGAGACAAAAGAGGGCAACAAATTAAGTAAGTCACTGGGAAGAGTAGGGAAAGATGAGTCTACAAGATTGTATATATTTAGATGCTAATATGGTCGGTCCATACCCCAACTTTCGATTTTGGAGAGAGAGGGACCAAGTCCGGCTCGAGTCCTAGGCTCGGGCAAGATGCTTAGAAGTAGGAAACAAATGCTCTACTTAGTTCGGCCTGCCTCAACTTGCAAAGAAGTCAGATCCAAGAGTGAGAGCCAGAAACAATCCTCCAACAGTCAAGTCAGTGAAGAGAAGACTTAGTCCGAGCAAGAAACGAATAGCTTAAGGAGGGAGAGAGAGAGAGAGAGAGAGAGAGAGATGAGAGAGAGAGAGAGAGAGAGAGAGAGAGAGAGAGAGAGAGAGAGAGAGAGTTGGTGTTGGCGGTGTCTGTAGTACCCCAAAAAATTTAGTAATTTAAAAATATAGACAAATTGAAATTTTATCAATTAATAAATTCAAATTAGTTAAAAAGGTACGCATCATTATTGCATGCGTAAAAACCCATAAAAAAATAATGTAAAAATAGTAGTTATGCTTTAAATAATATTCTCTAATGACCCATCATGAAATTTGGGCATAGAAAAATCATTTAGACCAAGTTTAAGAATTTATGTGACTTATTAGCATAAGTAAGAAATAAGTAGGAGAACCATTATTCTACGAACCAAAGTGGATTATAAATTAAAAATAAACATGTGAGTAGACTTTAGATAATATAGGTTGATAGCCCATTATGATAATTGGACCAATAGGCAATCTTGGCCCATGAACAAATTCTTTAATAAAAAGGTAATTAAAACACATTTGGAACATGGGTTGTACAAATTAGCTCATATAAGTTATTCGGCCAAGAGTTAGAGGCCAAATGATGAAAGTTAGAAATATTGACATAAATAATATTACATTGAATTGAAGTAAGAAATTAATTGAATAAGTGTGATACATAGATTTAAATAGAATAAAGGGTGAATAGATAGAATTAAATCAATACCCATTAAGCTAAATTAGTAAGGGGTTAAACTAGTGGTCCAAACCTAATAGATTGGGTCCAATTGTAAAAAGCCCATCATGGGATGGGAAATAATTAAGTTCATTTCGTATCTAATAAATTAATAAATAGAAATGAGTTGAGATAAATACTAAATAACCCATAAATATCCAAAAGAAGAGTCATATACCTATCCTAACCCATTGCCCATGAAATTAGCTCTCTTCCCATTCCTATTAGGTAGATAAAAGAGAGAAAGAGGGAGATAAATTAAGAAATTCGGAGTTTGAATAGAGGTGAAGAGTTTTAGATAAATAGGACTCTTAAACCCATTAAAACACCCCAAATTCGTTCCTACCAACCCATAGCTCGTTGCTGGAACCTTGGGAGATGAAGAGAAGAGCCGAAGAACGATGAGCAAGAAGGGAGGAGCTTGGAAAGAAGGGATTTCATCTCGTTCTTCATCAAAACCCTAGGATTTTCTTATCAGCATAAAAAGATAGGCAATCTCTCAAGTAAAAATTGTGAAAATTAAACCCTAGGTAGTACATGCACCCCTCTTGCAAAGCTCCATGATTCCCCTATTTTTCGTGGCTCCATGAAGGAGTATTACTTTGTCCAATTTCTATCTTTTTCATGCACCCAAACCATCATGTTTGTGTTAAATCCATGTTTGTACATGATCCCATGCCCTGAAATAATTCTCATAAATACTACTTTCTGTTAGTTTTCAAACGCCCCTATTTTCCCTAATTTCCATCTTGTATTCGTTGCTAATTCAATCGTTATTCCATGACTGCGCATGTTTAGGTCATCGAAATGTAACATTGTTAAAGCATGCACAAACCTTGTATGTTTCCTAATTACTCATGCCTGTTGATAGATCTATGAGTCTACTTTCATTTAAAAGTAGTTTCATGATTTTTGGATCATCGTGCGAATTTATATTGATTTTAGAAGAGCATTGTATCACACTTTGGAGGGAAGGACCAAAGCCCAAAAGGGCAAAATGCCTTTTCTGGGTCGGCCCGCGCCTCTGAAGTCGCGACGGCTCGACCCGTCATGACCTCAGAGGGGTCACGGTCGGGCGGACCATCGCGACCTGAACGCGACGGCCTGCGCCGTCGCGTTCTCACCCCCCGAACTGGGCCAGTTGGCCGGTTCGGTTGTCGTGTCCGGGTCACCCCGTCATGACATGAATCGCGACGGGAACCCCCGTCGCATTCTCTCGGCTATAGTGCCTGGACCCCCCGTCGTGACTTGATCGTGACGGACACCCTCGTCGCGTTTCTAGAATTTCTGCCAGAACTGTTAATTGTGCTCATATCTCTGTTATTTATGCCATTTATCCTTATTTAGCCATGATCAAGGTTCGCCGTACCGCCCGGATCAGCCGTGCCGCATTCTCCGTGGGAAGGTACGGTACGGTACCGTACCGCTGAGATACGGTGGGAAAATGGCTTGTTTGGTTTGTTTTTTTAGTTTTGTGACTTGGTGAATATTTAAAATGAGTAAACTTCAAAAGAAGACTCTCCATCCAAGCTTAAATAGACTCTCCATCTCTTCTCATGCATGGACTCACTCTCTAACTCGAGATTGTACTCTCTTTCTCTCTCTTAAACACATCCTAGGACTCTATAGGATAGGAAAAGACTACCACCACGTGAAGAGACCCATGGAGGCTCTGCTCACCAAGTCCTATCGCCTCAAAGCTAGAGGAGAAGTCATTCTCAACGTTGCACCATTTCTCTCTCCTCCTTCTCTCTCATATCCTCTAGAACTATCAGAGATATCACGCCTTCTATAGCCTGAAAAAGTGTTGATATGCTCACGAGATTTTCATCAAAGTTGTTCTACTCTTCTTCAGCTTCGTCCTCAAAGTGGAATCACCTCAATTGGTAGTCTGTGACCAAAGTTATAGCAGATTATTCTTCACATTCTCTCTCATATCATGATCTACATATACAAGATTATCATGTCTTACACAACTCAAACGAGGGCATATCTCTTCTAGACTTTTTCTTGAAAGTTGTTCCCTACGACTTCCTCTACGAGCTCCAACTAGAATCACATCCCATCGGTCAGAGTTCACGGCCCTTCGAAAGGATAGAGGCGTCAGTGTCGAGGCGGACGTGAGATTCTAAAGAACGGAAGGGTAAAATGAGAATGGGAAAAAGAGACGGATGCAAAAGAGACAGAACTCGTAAGTCGAGGGTCGTAAATGATGACGTCGGAAAAGTAGGGACTGGAAATTAAACTGGACGAAAAGTAAGAACTTTACGTCTACTAGTATTCTGACAGGGACGAGGAAAAAAGTACCACCCTTTGACAGGGACCCCCAATTAATTTTCCCTTATCTTTAATTTTAGAATATTTTATATTATTAATATAATTCTGGTACTATCTTTGATTGTGTGCAATTCAATGGGACGACTTTCGGTTCTAAAAATAAAGTCAAATTTGAAGTCATCATAATTACTAAAAAAATGTACTGATTCTAAAAATAAATATCAAGAATTATTGATGCATAAATATTGAGATTAAGTCGATCTAATAATTTTTGGGACAATTTTTACTTGACAAAAAATTAATTTAAAAAATTAAACTAAAATTATTATAATTTATATCATATCTTAATTAGCCTATGTTTGAAATTTCATCTCAATTAGACACCATTTAGACCCTTAGATGTTGAGATTAAGTCGATTTAATGTTTTTGAGACAATTTTTACTTGATGACAAATTAATTAAAAAAATTAAACTAAAATTACTATAATTTGTATCATCTCTTACTTAGCTTATGTTTGAAATTTCACCTTAATTAGACATCATTTAGATCTCTTAGATACATCGAATGTGAGAGTGGAAGTTTTTTTTTTAAAAAACCGGCCTGCCACGGACCGGACCGTACCGGTCCGTGGCATACCGCGGCGTGCCGATGCGGCACGCCCGGGTCACCCCAATGGGGTGACCTGACCGTGCCCTAGCTCGGATTAGCCAGGGCAGAGTGCAGTTTGGCCAAACCGTGGCCATGATTAAACCTTGTTATAATTATTTCGACCTGATAAATTAATAATGGGCAATAATTATATAAATTTAATTAATTAAAGGCCATGTGCACGATTATTCATGCTCTCTTGATTTCTTTACATTTGCACACACTTAATATTAATATTTGCTATTTGACTCTAATAAATTGTTCAATAATGTATCTGGTAATTAAGTAAATTTAATTACTAAATTTCTCATTTTTGTTAATGACACTTGTTTTCGTTTTATTCGTGTGTTTTGAATACCGTTACCATTTCCCTCGGCCTTCGAGCACTCGAGGCACGACAGACACTTATTTTCTACACTTTTTCTTGACATGGACCACCTCTCCATCGGGAATACTCTCGACTGGGCCAGGGACTCATTGTCAAGGCTTCCGTAAGTCTTCTTGGATTTGGTACACATCCTTAGCTGACGAGCTGGTTGTACCCTTAAAACCCATTACACCCCTAGAGATCAGTACAATCCAAACGGCCTTAGTGAGTTCCCTCTTATCTTGGGATCACGCCGGACCATCTAGCCAGTGTTCTTAGCATGGCTAATGGGCGGATGTGACTTCTACCTGACTGTCGGCACCCGACCTAGTGCTGTGCAACTGTGACTATCGTCGGTTTAACATTGTTTTACGTTTATACCATCTCATCTACTATCCTTGTACTCTCATCTATTCACGTTCACTCTACTATCTCGTCTATTCATCTAGTACTCTCTTGAGACTCTTGAGCTGTTGTGGCTCCTATTGCTTGTACTATACATGACTGTCTAGTGCCATAATATGGGTTATGTGACCTTACTGACTCAAATGTATACTGTGTAGGGCACGAAGAGTGTCCGAGGGGCTCCAATCTAGTCCTGGGGATAGAGAGCCACCCGAAAATACCTGCAGGGACTATAGACGGTGTCTGCATTGCACCGATTCTGACTGACTATACTAAATTGATTAGACATCTGACTGTTATACTATTACTGTTAGTCTGAAGAGTTCAGACGTACTGTGCTATTACTGTGCTAGTACTGACTGTTACTCAACGGCTACTGTCCTAGAGTGACTACTGTCGTATTCTTCTAGTATACCGTTGTGCAACCATACACGTTATCTTATTACACGCTATCTTGTTACATGACCAGTCCTTTATCGTCCTAGTTTTGCAATATTCTTGTTGAATGTATTATCGTTCTCTTTCTATCAGGTGCTATTACTTTCTTAGCTATACTTGATCGTTCTCTCTAGTTAACCTGCTTTACAAGACATTAATCACTTAAACCATGCTTGTTTACACGAGATATTAAGTCCTATTGAGCGTTATCGCTCACCCTTCGTTATTTGTTATTGTGTTTTCATGTAAGTTGGATGATGACCCTACACATACTTATGGGAATGGACTGGAGTGATGAGCGTCCTGGAGTCGTAGCGATGGAATTTACATAGTACCTTAGAGTTTAGTTAGATATTTGCTTAGTTATCCTTTCTAATGTAATTAAGTCATTGAGCCCTATATTTTGGCTTTGAATTAGTAGTTGTAATAATTTAGTTGAATTATCAATAAAATGAAGAGTTTATTGCTATCATTGTTCATTAGATGCTCTGATATTTGCGAATGTATGCGCAATTTACGTTACCATACACGTTGTTCATGCCTCTCCGATTTATTCCGTTGCTAAATTGGCGGGACATGACAGTCGGTATTAGAGCCTAGGATGTCCTTAATAAGATATTTTAAGTCTAGAATATTCTAGGTGAACTGCCCTGACACGTGTCTAAGTTAACCACCATACCTATATGAGAATTTGGTAGAACCATGGCTAAGACCTAAATACAATTATATATATATATATATATATAATATATATATATATATATGTATCAACTTGGTAATACCTTAGTAACTAAAGTCTAAAAAGAAATAAATTAAATGTTATTACTCGCAGGAATGCACAAATGCGGGACTTGCAAAGGACCGTACACTGGTTAACTCAAGCTCTAAACAACGTGATTCAAGTAGGAGCAAGAAATGGGGTAGGAGACTTATACGAGAACTTTCAATGAATGAATCCACCTAGGTTTAATGGAACTTCGGATCCCGATGAAGCTGAAAATTGGGTGAAGGCGATGGAACGAATCTTTAGAGTTATGCAATGTTCAGAGCAGGAGAAAGTCCTTCTGGCAACCTTCCAATTGGACCGCGATGCTAGAGCTTGGTGGGAAGCTGCCAGTCGACAATTTCCCAACATCAACATAGAGTGGGATGAATTTTTAGAACTCTTCAACACCAGATATTTTTCCAAGAGGATTCGTGAGAAGAAGGCAAATGAATTCTCCAACTTAAAACAATGAATGATGTCTGTAGCAGAATATGAAGCACAATTTAAAAGACTAGCACAGTATGCACCACATTTGGTGAGTACGGAAAAGATGAAGGCAAAGAGATTCTTAGAAGGGTTGAGACCACTGTTCTGGGAAAAGTTGGCTCCGCTAGACCTTGTAGTATATTCAGACATGGTATTGAGAGGTCAAATAGTAGAGGACACCATAAGACTTCTTGAAAAGATCCATAAGAAGAAGGCGTTGAAAAGGGAACGTACTACCCATTCCAATATAATAAAGGGAGAAATACAGTAGATAGCAAGAGAATGAAAGGGGAAGTGAAGCGGAAGGAATTCTGTAAATTTTGTAAAAAGTCAAGGCATCAGATTGATAACTGTTGGAAGAAATTGAGCAGATGCTTGCGTTGTGGAAGTCAACAATATTGAGTCATCAACTGTCCAATAAAGAAGAACCAAACTCCACGCCAAGGACGATTACAAACCCTTGTGGATATAAATCATGCCAATCAAAGGAGACAAGGTACCATCACTAAACCCTTAGTTTAAAGTCATGTTATTTTCTCGATAGCAAAGCCTTAAGTGGGGGAGATGATGGAATGAAATATTCCGAGTAAATAGGTAATCGTATCATGTCATATGAATTTGGGGACCAAATTCTTTTTAAGTGGGGGAGGATGTAGTACCCCAGAAAAATTCAGTAATTTAAAAATATAGATAAATTGAAATTTTATCAATTAATAAATTCAAACTAGTCAAAAAAGTACACATCATTATTGCATGCGTAAAAACCCATATAAAAATGACGTAAAAATAGTAGTTATGCTTTAAATAATATTCTCTAATGACCCATCATGAAATTTTGGCATAGAAAAATCATTTTAGACCAAGTTTAAGAATTTATGCGACTTATTAGCATAAGTAAGAAATAAGTTGGAGAACCCATTATTCTACGAACCAAAGTGGATTATAAATTAAAAATAAATATGTGAGTAGACTTTAGATAATATGGGTTGATAGCCCATTATGATAATTGGACCAATAGGCAATCTTGGCCCATGAACAAATTCTTTAATAAAAAGATAATTAAAACACATTTAGAACATGGGTTGTACAAATTAGCTCATATAAGTTATTCGGCCAAGAGTAAGAGGCCAAATGATGAAGGTTAGAAATATTGACATAAATAATATTAAATTGAATTGAAATAAGAAATTAATTGAATAAGTGTGATAAATAGATTTAAATAAGAATAAAGGGTGAATATATAGAATTAAATCAATACCCATTAAATTAGTAATGGGTTAAACTAGTGGTCCAAACCTAATAGATTGGGTCCAATTGTGAAAAGCCCATCATGGGATGAGAAATAATTAAGTTAATTTCGTATCTAATAAATTAATAAATAGAAATGGGTTGAGATAAATACTAAATAACCCATAAATATTCAAAAGAAGAGTCATATACCAATCCTAACCCATTGCCCACGAAATTAGCTCTCTTCCCAATCCTATTAGGTAGATAAAAGAGAGAGAGAGAGAGATAAATTAAGAAATTCGGAGTTTGAATGGAGGTGAAGAGTTTTAGGCAAATAGGACTCTTAAACCCATTAAAACACCCCAAATTCATCCCTACCAACCCATAGCTCATTGCTGGAACCTTGGGAGACGAAGAGAAGAGCTGAAGAATGAAGGAGCAAGAAGGGAGGAGCTTGGAAAGAAGGGATTTTATCTCATTCTTCATCAAAACCCTAAGATTTTCTTATTAGTGTAAAAAGGTAGGCAATCTCTCAAGCAAAAATCGTGAAAATTAAACCCTAGGTAGTACATGCACCCCTCTTGCAAAGCCCCATAATTCCCCTATTTTTCCTGGCTCCATGAAGGAGTATTAATTCATCCAATCTCTGTCTTTTTCATGCACCTGAACCATCATGTTTGTGTTAAATCCACGTTTGTACATGATCCCATACCCTGAAATAATTCTCATAAATACTACTTCCTGTTAGTTTTCAAACACCCCTATTTTCCCTAATTTCCATCTTGTTTTTGTTGCTAATTAAATCGTTCTTCCATGACTGCGCATGTTTAGGTCACTGAAATGTAACCTTGTTAAAGCATGCACAAACTTTGTCCGTTTCCTAATTACTCATGTCTGTTAATAGATCTATGAGTCTACTTTCATTTAAAAGTAGTTTCATGATTTTTAGATCATCGTGCAAATTTATATTGATTTTAGAAGAGCACTGTATCACACTTTGGAGGAAAGGACCAAAACACAAAAGGGCAAAATGCAGTTGCAGTCGGCCGGACCGTTGCGACCTGAACGTGACGGCCCGCGCTGTCGCATTCTCACCCCCCGAATCGGGCCAGCCGATTGGTTCGGTTGTTGCGCCCGGGTCACCTTGTCGCGACATGAATCGCGGCGGGAACCCCCGTCGCGTTCTCTTGGCTATAGCGCCCGGACCCCCCGTCGCGACTTGATCGCGATGGGCACCCCCATCGCGTTTCCAGAATTTCTGCCAGAACTGTTAATTACGCTCATATCCCTGTTGTTTATGCTATTTACCCTTATTTAGCCATGATTAAACCTTGTTATAATTATTTCGACCTGATAAATTACTAATGGGCAATAATTATATAAATTTAATTAATTAAAGGCCATGTGCACGATTATTCATGCTCTCTTGATTTCTTTACACTTGCATACACTTAATATTAATGTTTGCCATTTGACCATAATAAATTATTCAATAATGTATCTAGTAATTAAGTGAAATTAATTACTAAATTTCCCATTTTTGTTAATGACACTTGTTTCCGTTTTATTCGCGTGCTTTGAATACCGTTACTGTTTCCCTTGGCCTTCGAGCACTCGAGGCACGACAGACACTTATTTTCTACACTTTTTCTTGACATGGACCACCTCTCCATCAGGAATACTCTCGATTGGGCCAGGGACTCCTTGTCAAGGCCTTCGTAAGTCTTCTTGGATTTGGCACACATCCTTAGCCGACGAGCTGGTTGTACCCTTAAAACCCGTTATACCCCTAGGGATCAGTACGATCCAAACGGCCTTAGTGAGTTCTCTCTTACCTTGGGATCACGTCGGACCATCTAGCCAGTGTTCTTAGCATGGCTAATGGGCGGATGTGACTTCTACCTGACTGTCGGCACCTGACCTAGTGTCGTGCAACTGTGATTATCGTCGGTTTAACGTTGTTTTACATTTATACCCCTATCTCATCTACTATCCTTGTACTCTCATCTATTCATGTTCACTCTACTATCTCGTCTATTCATCTAGTACTCTCTTGAGACTCTTGATCTGTTGTGGCTCCTATTGCTTGTACTATACATGACTGTCTAGAGCCAAAATATGGGTCCTGTGACCTTACTGACTCAAATGCATACTGTGTAGGGCACGGAGAGTGTCTGAGGGGCTCCAATCTAGTCCCAGGGGCAGAGAGCCACCCGAAAATACCTGCAGAGACTATAGACGGTGTCTGCATTGCACCAGTTTTGACTGACTATACTGAATT
Organism: Colocasia esculenta; assembly: GCA_014218235.1. Lineage (NCBI taxonomy): Eukaryota > Viridiplantae > Streptophyta > Magnoliopsida > Alismatales > Araceae > Colocasia > Colocasia esculenta. Next base: position 75,775,397 of record CM024766.1, read on the forward strand.
GGCTAGACATCTGACTGTTATACTATTACTGTTAGTCTGAAGAGTTCAGACGTACTGTGCTATTACTGTGCTAGCACTGACTGTTACTAAATGGCTACTGTCCTAGAGTGACTACTACCGTATTCTTCTAGTGCACCATTGTGCAACCATATATGTTACCTTGTTACACGCTATCTTGTTACATGGCCAGTCCTTTATCGTCCTAGTTTTGCAATATTCTTGTTGAATGTATTATCGTTCTCTTTCTATCAGGTGCTATTACTTTCTTGGCTATACTTGATCGTTCTCTCTAGTAAACCTGCTTTACAAGACATTAATCACTTCAAGCATACTTGTTTACAGGAGATATTAAGTCCTACTGAGCGTTATCACTCACCCTTCGTTATTTGTTATTGTGTTTTCAGGTAAGTCAGATGATGACCCTACATACACCTGTGGGAATGGACTGGAGTGATGAGCATCCTGGAGTCGTAGCGATGGAATTTACATAGTACCTTAGAGTTTAGTTAGATATTTACTTAGTTATCCTTTCCAATGTAATTAAGTCATTGAGCCCTATGTTTTGTCTCTGAATTAGTAGTTGTAATAATTTAGTTGAATTATCAATAAAATGAAGAGTTTATTACTATCATTGTTCATTAGATGCTTTGATATTTACGAATGTATACGTAATTTACGTTACTATACACGTTGTTCATGCCTCCCTGATTTATTCCGCTACTAAATTGGCGGGGCATGACAGTGTCTTAGTGTGGCACTTAGCCTACCCTCTTTACCTATTGCTATTGAGCTTCTTTTGAAGCCTTCCCTAGGTGGAGGAAGTCCTGAACTTTCGATATGGGATTACTTCACCCATGCGAGGGTTTAGGTTGCATTGCTACCCTTGTTGAACCCTTGGTGGCCCTCACTGGGCCAGCCCCTAGTGGAAGGTCCAAGGCCCTATCACGAGCCCCCCATTTTAATGGTGGATCTTACGTACTGAGGCCCGACCTCAAAGTAGTCGAAGGCTTCCTAGTCATGAGCCATGGAGGTCGGCTGGCATGTTGGGGTGCACTATGCTTCCTCAAGTTGCGAGGCCCCCAAGCACATGTGGGTGTTGTACAATGGGAAACCAAACCATTGCATGTCCAAATAGAGTAAGAGGGTCCGCGTTGTCGTCGACACGTTGCTCAGATAGTTGGGGAGATGCTATCCACAATAATTGAGGTGGATTTGCCAAAGATGTGCAAGTGCTATTGGGTCCACTCGGATTATGAGCTTGTCGTACCTCGGCCTGATGAGCACATGTACATTAGTCGAGCTGGCCATCTATGTATATATGAGGAGGTTGTCTGATAAAAATTTCATTTTCCTTTCCTAATTTTCCTCGTGCGGCTACTTGGCTTTGTGGGGATGGCACCCTCATAGATAGTGCCCAACAATTGGTGGGTTATTTTTCATTTGTAGTCATGTACCAATTGGCGGGGATAGATCATTAGAGATAGGCCCCTTCTTCTCTTGCTACTCCTTTCAGCACAGTCTCGCGCACAAAGAGTGGCTCTATATTGCTTCTAAGGTAGGTAAAGTGCTCGTTTGCAACCTTCCTTCCTCAATTCACATATACAAGGAGAGATTCTTTCTTCGTAAACCTGGAGAGAGAAGATTTGCTTCCCATCCCCATGATCTAGGCTGAGGACATCCCTCGAAGTTGGCTCTCTACACTCTAGTTTAGCTTGGTGCACTACCCTATTTTGGGGAGCTTGTTTGCTAAGGAGAGATCGACGAGGGTGTTGTTGACCAAGGAGAATCTTGAGTAGGCCGGGCGAGATATGTCATGCTCATGAACGAGATAAGCTCGACACTCTCCATTTTACTTCTCAATTTTGTTGGCCTAGATTGTTGACTCTTGTGCTCGGTATCACTGCAGAAGACACGGTCGACTTGGCAAAACTTGACATGAAGTGGTTTAGGAAAGATGTCTTTCCTAAGAGTAATACTTGGTGCATGCAAATCTTACTGTGATTGAGTGCCCAAACACGGTGAAATGATGGGCAATCAATGACTATCTAATTTACGTGCACACCATCCTTAGGTGGTTTGCAACAAGTATTACTCCTTTCCCAATGCTAGAAGATGAGAATCCTCCTGCGTTATAAATTGCTTGTTATGTGTTGACTTTGACGTATTAATATATTTGGATAAAAATTCATGTTTTAACAATTTTATTTACTGCATTTTTTGAGAATTTTTGACTTCCGGTCCAAAAGTATATTCAAAATTAATTTTAAGTCTACCGTTTGAAAATTTTAATTTTTAGTCCTAAATCTTTTAAATGTTAAATTTTTAGTCTTTTCTATTATCTCCCCCCATTTTTTTTTTCAAAAATCTTATTCTACCCTTGGCTTGACTGCAAACCCCCCACCCCGTGGCGAATTATATGGTAGACATATTAGTTATTCTGAATATTTTTTGCTTGTTTCACTAATGGAAGAAGTAACAAATGATGCTTCACGAGAAGCATCACTAGATGATACAGGGATGAGAGTGTTGGTCTTAAAACATCACTAAATTAATATTACACATATTATATAATTATATATGATAAATATATGGTTTATTTGTATAGATGTATTTTTTATCTTGTCATATGTAATTAGTATATGATATGTGTTTTCATTTTTTATTTTATTCTATTTATGAGTATAGTATTAAATTATATATGAAATGGATGTGATCATTTATTACAATTTAACTATATCATTAGGACTATTTATTCAAAAATTTTGAAGGGCATTTAAGATATTTTGTACCCCAAACCGTCTCTTTCTAACAGTGGTTATCTATTTTGGACCGAAAATTGAGAGTTTTACTATTGATGAACTTAAAATTAAATTTGACTAGTCAATGGATTGGAAATTAATAGGAACTTTGAAGTTGGACCGGATATTAATTCCACCTTTTTTTCTATTGTTTGATTCGAGAATATATATTAATAGCATAGATAAATCAAACTTAGATTTATTGTTTCAATCGGAAAGGTGATAAACTTGACTTCACGTCAACAGTCTGGTTTTATGGCCAGAAGACCCAAAAGAATAAAAAGCCCGAGGACTTTTTTTTGATAACGAAGAAATCCCGCCCCGTGTGGCTTTGTGGGCTCAAGGGTTGGTGTTCGTGAACTCCAAGGTTAGGACTTGGCAGCTCCTACTTTCCGTATACCCGTATTGCCCTTACCCCACTTGACCGGAAAAACTCCGGATCTACACACCTCGAGAATTGCATGTAAATCAGGTAAATCCCCTCCCCCAGGAATCGAACTCAGGACCTCTTGCTTTTAAGCAAGAGTTCTAACCGATCGACCCAACCGGGGTCCTCTAAACCCGAGAACTTTGCTTGCACTTATCTTAACAAAATCAAAACATTTTGACCCAAATTTCTCAAATTATGCACGACACTTACCCGTGAGGCCTCCCGCGCGCCTAGTTAGATTTTAATTTCTTCTTATTATTTTGATGATAGGACAGCTCCTGCCATTAGTGGCCCCAGTGTGCCTTGCCACTGATGAATCTATGGGTTAGTTAGCATCACATTTATCTTAGACTTCGCTTCTCGCTTGGCAATGGTTTAGTTGAGAGAGGAGTCGGATGTCATTTTAAAGGCCTCTTTACAATACACAATAAGTAGAACGGATTCTCAAACATTTTAAAATATCTAAAAAAATCTAATATTTCAATCTCATTTAATTTTCCACCTTCTAATTCTTATTTTACATATATTTATTCAAAATTTATCCTAGAATCTAACTGGATATGTGAGAGCGTCTTGTAGATAATTTAAGCTAGTTGGGATCTCCTAACTGATCAGAATAGTAGTCCATACAAATAAATTTATCAGAAAATTAAGTGGTCTCTTTTAAAAATAGAGAATATACTTCAAAAAGTACTCAAAATTTTATATGTACTTTAAAAAATTAGTTATATTTTGTTATCAGAAATTCTTTAAAAGAGAGAGAGAGAGAGAGAGAGAGAGAGAGAGAGAGAGAGAGAGAGAGAGAGAGAGAGGAGAGAGAGAGAGAGAGACGTAGATAAACCTGGTCATATAGAAATAGGCAGCCACGTGTGAGCAGCCCCATTCCTGTGTCACCGAAAAATTAGATATTGTTCCTTTTGTTTTGCCCCTTTTTCTTTCTTATCCATTTCCCTTGAGTAAAGTTGCGAGTCGAGTCAAGTAATATTTGTTTGAACTAAACTCGTTCGTTTTTTTTATAAATTTGAATTCAACTCGATACTCGTCGTATATTTGTGACTTAATATTCATATTATGTGCACTAAATATTTATGATATTTAAAATTAACTCGTTATAATTATTTGACTATGTAAATGAACTTAAATTCGAACTTACGTTGAAAATTATCACTCAAACGAGCTCTCAAATTCGAGTTGGAAATTCTTACTCAAGATCAGCCCGGCAGTCGAGGGAATCTTCCTCTTGCCATCCACAAAGAAGAATTATGTGGATGGTGAAACAAAGTAAGGACTTTGATCACCAAATTCTCAATGCCTTAACTAAAACATGGCCAGCTATATGAGAAATAGTTTTGTAACACTATTTGATAACATTATTTGATAACATCACTATTAAAATTATGTCACATCAATAATTAAAATAAAAAAATGAAAATATCTCATAAATAATGAAATTGTGGTGCACTTTAATTAATGTGTTATTTTAATGTGTTACCAAATGATGTTACTAAATTATTTTTCAGTTAATAACAAAGGCCCGAAGATAATTGGAAACAGACGGGTCGCACTGTAGCTCCTCCCCTTCCTCCCGCTTGTCCACATCGGCCCGGCTGCCACACCTGAAGAAGAAAACAAAAACGCATAAATATAGACGGAAGACATATCAATAAGAAACACATTGGAGCGCGCCATAGGTCACCACTTCTCAAACGAAAGGCGTATGCGCGTAATCACGTTCCTCTTTCTCTACTAGTTTGCTTGCCTTCGCGGGGGCAGAGGGCTTCACCGCCCATAGATTTGCCTTGGGGAGTGGAGGCATGTGACAGAGGGAAAAAGTACATTAACCCCTAGGTAACGGGCTATTAAAAATTCGGTTCAGGTCAGGTTTTAGGTTAGGGTCTGAGTTCGATCCGAATCGAATTATATATATAATATGTATTCATATACGTACACATATAAATATGTTTAATTATAATCTTATTTTAAAATTTGAATATAAAAACCACCAATTCCGGGGCCAACATACCCCCCGACCATTTTGAACTCGATCAAAAATTTAAGACATACTGATCAGAAACGAAATTAGAGTTCCATGAATCAGAGTTTGCGGTAATATATAAGAAATCTTTCGGTATTTTCTTGTCCAACTGACTCCTCCAATCACTCCCACTCTTTTGATTTCACGTGAAATTAATGGAGAATGGTCCTGTTACCCAGCAAAGTTCTCGGTCAAAAAGTCTGTGTCTTGGTGTTGAATCTGAGGTGGGGTCCAACATTTCTCCACCCTGTGAAGTTTCAGTTGATATCATGACTAATCATGGCCACCATGCATGCTACTGCAGAGTGCTTTGTTCATACTTTATCCAGCCCTCCAACTGTGGTGGAAGAAAATACAATATTTAACATATCATACAATAGGCAGTCGCATGTTCCAGTCATTGGAAAAACATGTGAAAATTTCATGTGTCAAGTTTCATCACCCAACCATATATAATTATATATGCTGCAGAATAAATCTTTGTACTTGTCAACATGAAGCTCATGGTGAAGCTGGACTATCAGAGACAGACACCCAATGTCGCAAGCTCCACATAGACTATTTAGCCGTCGAAGAAAAGAGTTTTGTTTAAAAATAACTTAGTTTGAAAACTTAATTAGGTGAATAGCATCATAAAAATTTTAATTTACAATCTAACATAGTTTTGACCAGTCAACTCGTTTCTTTTTAAAAACATTATAAAAAAGGATGACCGATTTTCTTATTGGGAAATCTTATTTCCTTCATTTAGATTTTTTTAAAAATTTAATTTAATATTTAAATGATGTCTAATTAAAGTGAAATTTTAAACACAAGTTAATTAAAATATGATGAATTTTATAGTGATTTTATTTTATTTTTTTAGAATAAAATTTTGTCGAGTAAAAATTATTTTAAAAATTAATAAATTAAATTAATCTCAATATCCATGCATCAATAATCTCGATATTATCATATCTAGAATCAACATATTTTTTTAAAAATTATGATGGTCTTATATGTCAATTCTATTACTCAAGTTCACTGACGTCCCATTGAGGTGCGTACTTCTGAATATAATATGAGAGTTATGTTAATAACGTAATAAGATTTCTAAATAAAAAATATTCATATTTTATGTAAATAATCATGTTCTAAAGTAATCCAAGTGAAGTTGTAGAGTTAATGATAGCACGCACTGAAACCATCAATGCTTCCTCAGGATTAGGCATTAGGTATAATATTGTTTACGAGATTAACATAAATGTGATCGCTAATCTTATGATGGTAGTCGTATCTTGAGAGAAGATCGTCATATCTGACGTACTATTCTTGTGGGGTCGATATCTTCTATAAAGAAAGTCTCTTTGAGACGTTTCTACTGCATTCATATAATCTCTTCATGTCTATTTACCTCATGCTACTTAGTACATTCGATCTCATATTTCCTATATTTTGGTTGTTGTTGTTAAGATCATATCCGAATGACTATTTACTATGGTTTTACATGAATATACTTGTTTTCAGTTATTGCCATGATTCGTCTATGTTACACACCGTTTTTCCAACAAAGTCTAATGATTAAGAGCTGATGGGCTGCAGATAATAATTCCCATTTAATTTGCTTCAGATTAATGGTCGATCTGGAATGGGACTGACAGTATGACGATTGAATTAGGACAGTTTGGGTGAGTAACAGCACACATATTAATTGTTGTTTTAGAGCCTCATGGGCTGTGGCAGCACCATATTTTGATGAATGCTCTAACACTAGACCTGCAGCAGCAACATGGTCCGTAAAGAATAGTTATCGAGTTTCTCCGGACTACTCCGGCAATTGGGAAGGCAAATTATAGGTTGTGGTTGCCTCATGGTTCAAGAATTAGCAAACCGACCCCAGTTTGTGTGATTCTATTTTTGTCACCAGCTAATTTTCAAAACTGTGATAAATTAACGTTGAACGTATCTTGTGAGAGTAAGTCGTCATCATCAATCTTCCAACAGTCTTGATATCAGCTATGTCCAATCCTGATGCAAGGATGCGGTGATGTTTTCCATCCGTCCCCTCATTCTTGTGTTCCTCAATAAAAGCGTTGGCAGAGGGCCAATGAAAGTCAAGAAATTAGTTGACAGTTGGAGGAAAAAAAAAACATTTGTTGGTAAGACTGCGTCCGTCGTCCTAATTCAGTGTCGGTTAAAATTGTGAACAAATTTTAGTAGATGTTATTGAAAAAAATTCAGAGAATACTTAAAATAAGATGGTGATATATTACTAGAAATGATATTGATTTATTAAGTTTAAATATAAATAAAGTACTTGATAGAAATTTTTGACGGAATTGAATTCATATAATCGATCACAAATAATGAAATACGATTTTGATGACGATTGTTCATTCTTGATCGAGGTGTGTACCTTGTTGTTGCGGAAACTCGTAAGATCGAGAAGAAGACTACAATAGTCTTTTCATTGTTTCCTCACTCCAAACACCTTTGAGATCTGGTGGTGATGGCCGTGTGAGAAATCTAACACGAGAGAGAGAGAGAGAGAGAGAGAGAGAGAGAGAGAGAGAGAGAGAGAGAGAGAGAGAGAGAGAGAGAGAGAGAGAGAGAGACTTGCGCGGGTGCACACCAAGAGAAGGAGCCTTTTTGTTGCATGCGCATGAGAGAGGATAAAAAGAGCCCTAGGGACTCAGGAGACAACCGCTCATGTGGTTGTTCTCCATCCAAAGGTTCCCCCACGTGGGCAACCACTGATGGCAATTGCCATTAGTTTACATCTCCTACTTGCCCACCGAGGGCAAAATAAAATGTCAGTTGCTCACTAAGAGCAATTCATCTCTCGAGACTTGCTTCTTAATCTTACATACGACGAATGGAGTGAGCGACCTTACGAGAGTCGATACTCCAAATGAGTAGTGACCTATTAAGTTATCACCAAAACTAACAGATCACAATACTCTAAAGGAATCCCGTAGTACCCTAGATATCTTCAATATTCACCAACTTTGACATCCTGGATCTCTTAATCAAAACTCGAATGTTTTGTACTCACGACTTTATGGCCACTAAGTCGACAGAGGCCCTCGAGATATGAGCACAAAACATGGTGCAATATTTAGATGTCTTTCTTCAGTTCTATGTCAATCAATTAGTCGACCGCTTTCTAGTCATATCTCACTGGACTGTATCAGCCATAGCCCTAAGGAGCATGCTATAGTAGAGACATCAAGCTTCCTTTTCATGACATAGATCTCAAGTCCTAAGGGTATATGTAGTGACCCTGGATATTTATGCCCAATAAGGCTCCATATCCAAGTCCGCCTCCCGCGATCGGACCGGAGTCTCTCAAGGATATCTCACACAAGTGTCCAGTAAGAATATAAAAGACAACCATGAGAGTATAATATACAATAAAGTACAAGTAATTATTATACACATTTTCATAAATTACATTGTCTCAATACATTATTACATGTCCAAGAGAAAAGTACAACTACCTGAGGCATACCCCGAGGGAGCAAAGCTCACACTGAACATGACTACAACTCAGCTGCTGGTGGTACAAGTCTGCCACAACGCCGTTGCAAGCCAAACACACGGTAAGTCCTGAAAAGAACTGTAGGGGAGTGAGCCTTAACAAGTCACAGGCTTAGCAGGAACCTCCCAAAAACAACCACAACCAACAACTGAAGGAAGGAACCAAGTCCTCAACCCCTAAGGTCTCACTGGCAATGGTACTGAAGCACTACAGAAGTAAAATGTACTATCAATAAATATACGACTGCATTAAATAAGAACAACACTAGTTGTCACAGTTTACAGGAAATAAAAGAGCCACAGGACTAGTGTAGACACCAGTCCACCACGACAGCTGAAAGAACTACGCCACAAACCATATAGACCAACCACTGACCGACGGTAACGAGACTGACAACAAAGAGTCAGTCCCTCACAAAACGAATGAGTGAAGCAAGGCCACATAGGCCAACAACCAATGAAAGGTAACGGGGCTAACCACAAAGGTTAGTCCACCACAATACCCACAATAGCAAACACATCGGAGGACTACCCACACAGGGATACAACACCACAAATGTAAGTCACACAACGCGACTTCCACAAAACCGAACCACCTCAACACTTGAAAAGGCTAGCACACTGTGTGCCACAACAACCAACAACCCACACAGGGTACAAGTATCTAAAGCCACGAGGTACCACGACAAACCACCACCACACAAAAAACCACAACACAATTGTGCCTCCTAAAAGGCACACCACAGCGAGTCAAACCACAACCGGTGAGTCACTACTCACAAGCCACAACTGCTGGCAAAGCACGAGTCGAAGAGAACGACGCCACCACACGAGAACATACTACTAGTTCATGATGCCCGTATCCAACCTGGATAACACAACACAAGAACTACCTCTCTGTCTCGCAGTCACAGACGAAAGGTCCAACTGTCGCTCCACAACCACACAGTAAAGCCAAAGAATAGTGGAGACCAACCAACACCACACCTGCATACCACACAGCTGTAGGCCCATGCCTGGCACCTTTAGAGACTCTGACTTGAACTCTCTAAAGTGAGGCACTGGAAAATCGGACTAGCTGGGGCCCAGTACGTCTACTGGGGTCCATACCCCCAACCAAGAGTGTGCTACAAGCGACCGCACACCCACAAACACGAGTCGCTGCCCTCTGTCGTCTTTCCCTCAGCCGGACGTACAAGTCAAACACATGAGTGAGGGTGTCCAGGAAGACGACATAGACCTCGACGGTACACACAGTACCGGGACAAACCCGGAGCACTAACGTGCCTGACTCACACAAAACCTGGGGTACTCGATTAGAGAGGCATTCCGGAATAGGCATTAGACCACCAAACTCAGCAAGCACACAAACCACGCCGATCACTCAACACAACCATAAAACTTATACCACGATACACAAACCATAATCAGCTCGTCACTGGTCACCACGTGACCTCCAAGCAACTACACACTTCTAAAGACATAAACTACATTATAATCTTGCCTGTCATTGGTCATTTCATGACCTCCATAGTAGCACACCACTATGCACATAAACCACACATATATTTCTTAAAACATGCTTAACATGATTCACATAACCATTAACCTAAACATGCTTTGCTAATCATTAATCGACTCAGAACAACTTAAAATACCCTAAATGACTTGAGCTAGGTCCACACACGACCCTCATTGCCCAAGGCTCAACCACTTATTTCGGACAAATGAACGCGACGGGGGCCACTATCGCGATAAGAACGTGACAACCCGACAAACCGCAATCGCACACCAGAACGCGACAGTGTCTACCGTCGTGTTAAGAATGCGACGGCTTGACAGGCCGCGTTCATAAACTAGAACGCGACGGGGCTAAGGGTCGCGACCTGAACGCGACAACCCGATCTGTCGCCTTCTCAGACAAAAACCCTGCACTCCGATTTTCACACAGAAACCAGCTCAAAACCTCATTTCCATGCATACCAAACTTCTAAAAATCAATTACACTATACAGAAAACACAACTACACATCTATACACATTAAACATGCTTCAAATCAATCAAATATGCAATAAAGTAGGGAAAGTCCCTACTGATAAGAACAACTCGTAGAACGAGGCTCAATCGGTGCTCTCCATGCTCCGAGTAGCTTCTACGCGCCAAAACCACGTCGAAACACAAGCTCTAAAGCCGACGTCTCTAGAAATTGCCGCAGCAACCCTCTCCCCGGTCGAACAGAGCTTCCTACTCTGTTTGGCCAGAGGGTCAACTTATCCCAACCGAAACCAGAACGCAACGTAGCATCTTGTCGCCTTCAGAACGTGACACACCCAACCGTCACCTTGTAAAAACTTTCCATGCCACGCGTCACAAAGGCGGTGAGGAGAACACGACGCATGCGACCGTCGCGTTCAAAATGCGACGCTTCACCCTGTCGCGTTCTCAACCAGTGAACCTGTGGGCTATTTGGGCTAAAACCTTCAGCCCACAACACCCACACAACGCACGGAGACCACGACCAAGGCTCAATGACTCCACATTGGTCATGAGCACCACACCAGAACCAGTAAACAAGGATCTGATGTAAGACCCTCGAATTTTCGTCGTATTTTTCGTATTTATGTGTGTATATTGTGTTGAGTATGTATGTACGTATTTACGTAGATATTAAAATAGTATAATTACGTGTACATGTGTTTATATTAAACGTAAATAATGTATGTATTGCATGGTGATAGTATGAATATAATACCACGTACATATTGCATGTATAGAAGCTTGGTATGCATGGTTTCTGCATAATTAGGGTTTTGGCCGAAGGCCCTATTGGCGTCAATCCCCTGGCCGTTGAGGTGGTGTTAGCGTCCAGCCTGGACGCCAACCCTAATTCCGGCGTCCAGCGATCTAGACGTCAACTTCTCTGGCTGCAGCGCAGCAGAGCTGCAAACTTCTGAAACAAAGCATGGCAACCATTGGGGGGATGTCCCCCAACGGCTCTAAGGCTGTCGAATCGGCATGGTGAGTGGGTGAGGGGCTCTCCTACACCCTGAACCCGAGTTGGCCTCTCCCCACTTCTCATTTCACCCTTGCAAGAGGATAAAGAAGAGAGAAAAACCCTAGAGCATTCTGTGAGAAAACCCCATTTTAGAACCCTCAAATCCGATCCCTTGAGAGCTGGATTTGGAGATCTTCTGCATCAAGGAGGAAGCTGAAGCAAAGGGGAAGGATTCCACATCATCCCCTCGGCGTGGAGATCACCCAGGAGCCCGGAGGAAGGCGATCTTGGAGGCACTTCTGCAACTTCTTGGAACTGCCCAGGAGGTCTTCTTCGAGCCATAAATCTCTTGGAGGAATTTTAAAGAGGCAAGTGACCTATCTATGGTGTCCCTGTATGAGTCTAGGAGGTTTTTGACATTTTTATGGAATTTTCCTCGAGTCCTAGACCCTCCAATTCACCCAAGATTTAGAGCTCGGTCTGTGTTTCTGCACAGACTTGAGTAGACGGCAAGGTCCCTGGACGCCCAGTTCATCCTTGGCGTCCATCGACCATGCCGCTGACTATGAGTCAGCGGCCAGAGACCGCCGTCTAGTTCTTCTGAACATAACAGTGAGCTGTTCTGTCCCTCTTGTATATTAATTTCGGTATGTGTTATGCGATGAGGATATATTGTACACCTTATACTCTATGTATATTGTGCATTGTGGTTATGGATGAATGTGGTGTGATGGTGAATGTGGGGTAATGACATCTTGTAAAATTGTGAGCATAACTTGTAGATAATTTTTGCAAATCAATGTTCCATGATTAAGATTAGTTGAATGTCTTGTTTTCAGTCTATCCATGAAGAATTGTGGGGCATGTATGTATGTTCTGAAATTTTGGTAATTCATGCATACTTGTGGAATTGCTAATAAGTTCGGTTCGGTAAAATGAAAGCATGAAAAAAATGGTTTGTGGTAACGGATTTATAGATGTATGAATTAGGATGATGTTGTATTCTAAAATCATGCATATATTAGCGATCTCTGTGCAAAACAGTAAGTGGATAAATTGCAAAATGTGTTAGACCCATGTTAGCTTAAGTTGTGAATAATATGCTAATTAGGTGTTTGATTTTCTGTAAATCCTATTTAGCTCAGAAAAATCTGAAAAATTGAGGGTATTATTTGGAACCCGAAAACAGCATGTGGTTAAAATTTCAACAATTGGAACAGTAAATAAAAAGTTATGTGCTTTCATGTGAAATGTGAATATTCGTACATATGATCTAAATGTGATTAGATTTTGTTTAAACCCAGCATGATTGGTGTGTTTACTGTGTGTTGAATCTTGAAAACTCTGTAGTACCATGTTAGGAAAAACAGAGGTGTTCATGTGAGTAAGAAAGTGTGAACGTAATGAAGAGTGTCAAGTGTAAAACCATGTGTAAAACGGTAAATGTGTAAAAGTGTAAACTGTGCCAATGTGATACTGCTTCCGAGAAGGCAGTGGAGCCGTATCAGGGAAAAGTCCCCCTGAGAAAGTTCATTGTGTTAAGTGACCCTAAGGGCATTAGGGGGAAATCCTGGAGGTGGACAAGTACCACTGGTTAGGGTAGAGACTTGTTCTCCCGGTCTGCGCAGTCCAAGAGTCGCCATTGTATTGCCTAGATGGCGTCTATGTGATGTGATGTGTTTGTGTCCTTCTTTGGTGGTTTGGACTATGTGTCACGACACTAAAATATGTGTAAAGTGAAATGTGTAAAGTGTGTGACCATTGTAAATGTGTAAGTGATATGTGAATGTGTATGTGTAAAGTGAACCATGTGAAAGAGGAAACTAGTGTAAAGAAAATGTGAAATCTTATATATGTAAATGCGTTATAGAAACCATGTGAAACTAAATCTGAAACCAAGTGAATTCAAAAATGCATGTTATTATTCTCATGTTTATGTGTGCAAAAGTGTTTAGAATCCATGATAGGAACAACAAATGAGTATGTGAGTAAAATGGCATGATGGATTGTTCATGTGTTATGTTCAAGCAACGTTGTAGCTTTCATGTGTAGGTTTATAGTCATTGAACCATGTGAAACCAGCAACCTAAAGCATGATAAAAAGTTATGTATGTACTTAAGAACATGTGGAATCCATGCTAATTATGTTCCCCGTTCATGTATGTAAATTGTTCATGTCAATAGCTCTCACGTTTTGATTAAGTCTCATGATGAATTGAATAGAGACCATGTGATAGGTGAATGTTATTTTTGAAATCTGAAAGCATGCGTTATGTATAAAATTGTAGAACCTTCATGATAGGTTGAAAACTTAAATGGACTAGCATGCTATGTGTGCAAAGTGTAGTGTGCGTAGAAACCACTAGGACTTGTACGTGTATATCATGCATAGTGTTACTTGCTGAGTCCCTGGACTCACTCCTTGCTTCGGCGTACAGGTATAGTTGGTGACACAGTACCCTCGGAGGAGGCAGCAGAGACGGACTCCGAGCGTGTGAGACTAGCCAGTTTTTGAGTTCTTGGTGATTGTGTACTTCATAGTATGTACTTGAACATTGTATCAGGTTATCATTAAAAGAATGTAATATGTGGACATTTTGTATCTCTATTTCAGCAAATTAATCATGTGAATTTTAGTTCCTTTTTGCAAATTGTAAACTGCATGTATGTTTAATGTGGATGATGAATGAATGGAGATAGTTCTCTTTTACTTCCGCTACTCTGTCATATATATTCGCGTGTATCTCAGCTGTTTGTATCGTTGGGTAAATGTCCCACTGTGGTTGGCAGCACTCGCTATACCGACGTGGGTTGGTATAACCGTACCGGTATAATGAGGGCCGTCACAGTATGCTTGCGAAGCGCCACGCCTTCATCCTCGCGAACTGCCACCCCTGCATGCATGGAACCACCCCCGCGCACACCTGCGCGTCCGCCTGGGCCGTGGATGTCTCCGGGCATGCTTGGGCCGCGGACGTCGCCACCGGGCCGGCCCGCATGGCCGCGGACCACGCGGCTCCACGCCACCCGCCTGGCTGTGGACCATGCGGCCGCGATGAAGGCCCCCACGCCAGCCTGCCTGGCTGCGGACCCTCCGCGCCGGCCCGCCTGGCCGGCGCGGACTGCGGCCTCCCTCCAAGCCGCTGACGCCATCGCGCGCGCCTGGGTTGGTGCGGACGCCACCGCACACTTAGCGCCTGCTTGGGCCATGGTCTACGTCGCATGGAGGCCCGTAAGCAACGCCTCTGCCGCGCTCACGAGCAGCCCCTCTTCCGCGCCCGCGTGCACGGCCTGCCGCGCCACCTCCGCACCCGCTTGCATGGTTGCGCGGCCTACATGGCTGGGAACTACATCGCCTGCATGGCCGCGATCCGCCTGCATAAGTGGGCATGGTGGCGATGGTTCTCCAGTGCGGTGCGCTCCAGGTGTTCCACCAAATTTCCCTCTGAACGGCGCGAAGAAACATCGCCTGGACATGGCGAAGGAGAGGCATGCAGTGCTACAACGTAATCCCTCGCAGTCAATAGTAGCCGAAATCCAATTGGCGCCACAGACTCCTGCGTAGGTGATGGGTCGTTACCAACCACACTATTCCCATCATCGTCCATGGAGATCTCCGTCAGTTCAAAATCGTCATCGTCCATTGCAGCAACTTCTTGCATATGGAGATCATCCGACGACATCGTGGAGAGAGGAACATTGATGCTCTGATACCAATGTTCATTCTTGATCGGGATGTGTACCTTGTTGTTGCGGAAACTTGTAGGATCGAGAAGAAGGCTACGTACAAGAGTCTTCTTCATTGTTTCCTCACTCTAAACACCTTCAGGATCTGGTGGTGATGGCCCGTGTGAGAAGTCTAACACAAGAGAGAGAGAGAGAGAGAGAGAGAGAGAGAGAGAGAGAGAGAGAGAGAGAGAGAGAGAGAGAGAGAGAGAGAGAGAGAGAGAGACTTGTGCAGAGTGCACACCAAGAGAAGAAACCTTTTTGTTGCATGCGCATGGGAGAGGATAAAAAGAGTCCTAGAGACTAAAGAGACAATTGCCCATGCGGTTGTTCTCCATCCAAGGCAACCTTTAGTTGCCCCACGTGGGTAACCACTGATGGCAGTTGCCATCGTTTTACAACAATGATGATTGACATAGCCTCAGGATGTTGTAATGCAACAATGAATTTTATTTTATGAAAATATGTCCATTGGATGGGTATTTTTATGTCTCTCTAGTTGTTTGCTTACAAGAACATATAATTGAGCCTCACATTGAGTGGTGTTCGGTTACTGAAGAGCATGGAGTTTATGGTAGTCTACTCCTTTGGATTAAATGTTATATACACATATCGCCATCTACTGGTAAGTTTTATAAGGAAAGTGGTACTTTGGATTAGCTGTTCATCAATATATATATATATATATATATATATATATATATATTACAATATTTAGCACTGAAATTTTTTCTTTTTCCTTAATTTCAGTTGGATATCAGACAAAACTATGTATACGCGATGGTTTGTACTGCTTGGCAAGGAATGCTGAAATGTATGAGGCATTGTGTTGACAACATAAAACATAATAGGGCTGGAAGTGGCGAATCAAGTAGGTCTCCAAGACTGGAGAAAGCAAAGCAGTAAGATCATTCTCCCAATTGCCTTTGATGTTACTTATTCTATGAACGAGGTTCTTTCCTAAGAAATTACAGCTGGGCATGCATATGCTTCCTTTCAGTGTCTATCCCGAACATTTTGTTGTCCGAGGCATTTGAAACTATATATATATATATATATATATAGAGAGAGAGAGAGAGAGAGAGAAGTAGGGTGTGGCGGTGCGGCCCCGCCGCACTTCAATGCCAACTGTCAATAAAAAATAATGTGTGTTGCGCACTTGCGGTGCGTGCACTGCACGCTATATATATGCTAGCCATTGAATGACCATTCAACGGCTAGCATTCAACGGCCAGCATGCAATGCACGCACTGCAAGCACGCGCAACACACATTTTTTTTTAACTGGCAGTTGGCATTGGGGTGCAGTGGGGCCGCGCCGCCGCACCCTACTACTACTAATCTCTCTCTCTCTCTCTCATATTATATATATATATATATATATATATATATATACTAGCTTTTCTGTTCGTGCGATGCACGAGTAACATCCAATTATAATACTAAAGTATTTGATAATGAAAATAGTCAATAAATGTCGAAGCATCATTAAGTTGTTTGATCTATATGTATTACTAAAGTATAAAATATAAAAATTTGGTTGATACATAAGTCATTAACAATCTTAATGACAAAGTGAAACATAGTTTTATAAAGTAAAGTCTGTAAAATATATAAAATCACAGTCTTCCATCTATCAATCTTTTTGATTCTCAATCTTGATTTTTTTTCTTTTGTTACTTGACAATTGTGTAGGAATTTCTTCTTCAACTAGAATTTGTTGAAGATCATTGTTTGAAATATTCCTCTTAAGTGGTGTGACACTACTCGTAGAACCTAAAATTGAGTAATTTTTCTGTAAAAAGATGTTAGTTTGTAGAGTGTATAATTAAAAAAATATGTACTAAAAGTTTTTTTCTATTTTCCTATATATTGAATTAAGTACATTATCATTTTTTTTTAGTTTCATCAAATTCTTTCTCATTGTTCTCATGATCAAAATGTGCTGAAGCATCCTACAAAATAAGGAGAATATATCATATAATTGTGAGTGTAATTGTGCTGCAGCATCCTATAAAGTATGAAAACAACAAGTTTTTGTTAATGGAATAGACAAAACACATTCAACTCCATTGGTAAATGAATTAGCAATATAAATATAAAACATATCGGGACAATTAAAATCTACATTACATAATTGTTCAATTGCAAAGATAATATAAAACAAAAAATCTACACATGTCACTATCGTTGATTGAACTATATTTTTATAACTTTCAGACATCGATCATGTGTTCTTCTTTATACCAGGCCACCACCAATTTATCGGTTCTTTAGTCTTGAGGTAATCGAACATCAAATTTCTTAGACTTTAATGAACGGACTATTGATACTTCTAAATATAGTTTTTCCGTTCCATTGCTACGTACGTACATACCAGGATGACATTATTTTAAAAATGTCAAATGCTTTGATATGATTTTGAATCACAAATTTTGACCATTCCTTTCGATAAAACATATACATACTACCACACCAAGTACGCCGAAGTAATGGATAATATCTTTGACCATTTTCATTTTGGACAACAACGACTAAACTATGCTCACTTTCCAAATATTGTCTCTCTTCTTTACCAAGGTATTTAATAATCTTTGTCATTTTCTCCTTCCCCGGTTTACAGTAAACCATCCTCCATTCTTAGTATATCCACTGGTATTATTTTTCATTCAAAAAGACACGTACTTTGGTACTTTGAAGATTTCAACATCTTTAAGTGCTTCTTGCAATCATGAACACTCATCACTAACAAAGATAAAGATAAACAACATTATAAATTCATTTATATAAAATCTTATTTAAAATTAAATAATAAGATCAAATTCATAATACATAAAGAAAACGTGATAAATTGCAAGTGAATTTTGTAAAAGTACAATAATTGAATAATCAACAAATCCATGAAATTTGCACAAAACATGTTATATTTTTATTACAAAATCACACCATCAAAATCTATAAGTGAATACAAATTATATATATTCCCGCCAGGCATGGTATATATGTATAACTACATATATGTCATGGTACTGTCTAAGTATGTATGCATGCACAGAGGACCACGGTTGGGCCGATCGGTTAGAACTCTTGCTTAAAAGTAGGAGGTTCCGAGTTCGATTCTTGGGAGGGGGATTTACCTGATTTACATGCAATCCTCGAGGTGTATAGATCCGAAATTTTTTCGGTCAAGTGGGGTAAGGGCAATACGGGTACACGGAAAGTAGGAGCTGCCAAGTCCTAACCTTGGAGTTCACGAACACCAATCTTTGAGCCCACAAAACCACACGGGACAGGATTTCCTCGTTATCAAAAAAAAAATGTATGCATGCACAATGTGTGTTGTGTATCCATCTTGGTTTCTATATGTATATATAAATTGTGTGAAATCTTCGGACGTACAAAATCACATATTTTATATACTGCCAAAATACCATCCTTAAGTTTACAAAAAATATCTATAACAACGCCATGGTAGGGTGTACGTATATATGCATGGGGGTGCACTGGGCCTCCTGCAGCGTTTGCTCTGCACTGGTGACGTCGCTTATCAGGGAGATGGGGCCATCGGAAGCAGCGGTGGGAGGAGCAGTGGCCGGTGCGGAGGTCTCTCTCTACCTCTCTTTCTCTGTGTGCATGTGCGTGTGTGTGGGGAGGGTAGACTAGGCTTCGGTGCTGGTGTGAGTGTTGGAAGCAGCGGTGTGGGGAGAGTTGGCCACTTGGGCGGTCTCTCTCAACCTCTCTCTTTCTCTATGTGCATCTGTGTGTGCGTGCGCGCATGTTGGGGGGCGCGCAGGGCCGCCGGAAGTAGGGAAGAGGGCCGAGTTGGGGGGTGACGTGGCATCGGAAGCAGCGGTGGGAGGAGCAGTAGTGGCCGGTGCGGCGATCTCTCTCTATCTCTCTTTCTCTGTGTGCATGTGCGTGTGTGTGGGGGAGGGGGGGGGGGAGGGGGACGGCGGGCTTCAGTGTTGGTGCGGCCGTTGAAAACACCGGTGTGGGGAGAGGTGACCGGTGCGGCGGTCTCTCTCAACCTCTCTCTTTCTGTGTATGGGTTACAGTGGAATTGGGTGCTGGTGTAGGGAGCGGG